>JAFFSR010000073.1:1615000-1925779 GCA_017163975.1 Anastatus disparis
TATTATTACAAATATGTATGCACAAGAAAACAAAAATCTACCGATTTGTTTTTGAGAAAAGTAAGGAACGCGAAAATATTATAAACATAAACTTTCACCTCGGCGTTCCTTACTTTTCTCAAAAACAAAGCGGTAGAATTTTTCCTTCTTGTGCATAAATGTTTATTATAATAATATCTATTGCGCTTAACCTTTAATTTGAAGATACACTGATTAATAGTTGAGTAAATAACAAAAAACTCAATTGCTACTCGGTCGGTATCAGGTTCTACTCCGGCCTGCTGTTAAGTAACAGAAAATAAAAGTTAACAGACTACACAATTGTTTTTAACCGTGTTCAGTTCCTTAAAACAATAATTATATTATCAAACGTTTGTCCACGTAATTTATTAATCGTCATAGCAAAAGATAATTCACATGAAAATTACGTTCTTTTAAATGTAAAAGGAATATTCATTTTCACAATATAATCTACTACGGTTTGGAAAAATATTATCTTATACCACCCGTCAAAATTTTACATTTTAATAAATGATTAGAAAATTCTAAAATTTGCAATCTCGCACTATTGCATGAACCTTTATTAATACTTATATTTCTTATAAGCATTACAATAAATTTTTCTCTTGAATGTAATTTACTGGAAGGATTAAAAGAATTTAAATATTCTAGAAGAAACATTTCATCTGATTCATTAATGATTTTCATCACTATCAATTTCCGAGTTTTAAAATAATGTATGAAAATAATATAAATTTTGCAATAAAGGAATCAAAAAGTTTTTCACAAAAAAAACATTTTATTTTTTACTTGCATTAAATTTTGTTTCAACTCATTCATATAAAATTGTTTTCACTAATTATTATATGCGTTACATCTTTAGTTTGGATAGCATTAAATTAAATTAAATATTGCAGTAAATTAAATTTTTAAATACTATTATTGGTAATAAGAGTTTAAAAATCCCTCATTATTTAAAATTACAAAAGCATCTTTTTCATCTTTATATACCCAAGCGGAAATAATCTGCCGTTAATAACTAATAATAATTATATACAACGAAAAATAATTTAAAAAAAAAGTTATTATTTTTTATTATTTGTTATAAAAGTGTAGATTTTGGACTGTAATAACTGTTTATAATAGTTATTAATAATTATTTTACATTTATAACAGTTGATAAAAGTTATTATCAGTTATTATTTTTTATTATCTTTTTCAGCATGGTAAGTATATGCATAAAGTAAACCGTAAGTAAAAATTATTATCAGTTATTATTTTTTTTTCTTTTTCAATCTAAGAGTTACTAATAATTATTTTCTATTTATAAAAGTTAATAGAAGTTATTATTAGTTATTATTTTTTATTATCTTTTTCGGTATGGAAGGTATACATATAAAGCAAACGTTGAATAAAAGTTATTATCAGTTATTATTTTTTTTCATCTTTTTTGGTATGGAAGGTATATATACATATCAAGCCAACGTTAAATAAAAGTTATTAATATTATTTTTTAGTAATTTTTATTAATTTTTTTATTAATTTTTTGAATTTTAAAGGTGTTCACTTGAAGGAAACGATAAAAAAAAGTTATAATTATTTTTTCATTAGATTTTAAAAATTGTTAAAAATTGTTTTTGATTATTGAAAGTAAGTAGATAGGTAAGGATATAATTGATTCAAAAAGAATTTTTATTTTTATTTTTACATAAAAACTTTTATATAAAAATATAAGTCTTATTTTACAATTATAAAAGAAGTTTTATTTTGTATTTACAATGTCAACGCTAACATATAATACGATTTTCTTATCAAATCTTAATTAATGCAGCGACCAAGAGCACCTTTAAAAATTGAGCTTAAATAATAATCATCATTACATTTTGTTATTATACAAGGCCGGTGTAGCATGGTATACTTAAGACATTGAATTTCGCCATGAAAGAGTGAACATTTTTTTAAATTTATGACTTCTTTCACATCAGTGTCATTAACAAATGAAACCGGTACAAGTTTTAATAATTTAAAGAAAATATAAACATCACAGTTATCGTCGTATTTAATCAAATATATAGAACTAATGATTCCGAATCTACTATCTTTCGTTTGAAAAATAGAATCATTAGTTTTTTCCTTTTGAATAATAACAAGATGTGTATCTACAACTTTGATATATAATTTTATTGTATTTTTACATTCAGTAATTTTATTAATATTTATAAAGAAACGAAGGCACGAAATTTCTTTTTTGGTTAGAATGTGACGTTTTGCACATCCTACTAGTGTACAATCACCTATTTTTACTACTTTCTTTAATCTTTTACTGTTCAGTTGATCAACAAAATCTTTCGTTTCTTGAGAAATAAAGCTTTCCGTTTCTAATTGTGGAATTTGTTGATAAGTTAATAGTCTAATAACTATTTCTTTAGCGATGTGGTAATTACTTTTCTTCATTTCAAGTAAATTTTTATTATGGCTTTCGAAGGGAAAAGTATTGATTGCCCATAGTGGTCCCCAATTCTCGACAGTATCAGTTAAATGTAACAGTAAATGTACATTGTAGTACATATACTTATCTCCGAAAAATATACCAAAATAAAAAACAAATTCTATTAATAAAATTTTTGAAATCTTTAGTTCATGTGGTGATATGCTATCTTGTAGAAGAGTATTTAAAGCTGAGATAAACATTGCAAGATGATTTAGATACAGTGCCGTCCATAAATTCGGGATCACTCAGAGGAAAAAATTGCTGGAGAAAAATCGCAATAACTCGGTAAATATAGGTCGTATAGAAATTCTAAAAAAAACGATTTTAAAGTACTCCTCAAGAGCTTTAAAAACGCTGTATTATATTATTTTAAAAGTTTTTTTATGGTATTAAAAAAATTACTTAAAAATAAACATTTTTTGCCAATTTTTTAAATTTTAGATTCGCTCACACCGTTTTTCGAGTATAAGATAAAAAAATCTGAAAAAAATATAATTTAAAGTACTCTAAAAGAGCTTTAATTTGCATTTTTTAAAAATTTTTTACAATGATTTTTCGTCAAGTTATAAAGCTTTAAAGATAGGCATTTTTGATGTTTTTTTCAGAAAATTGGCCATTTTTCTGCAAAAAACACCAAAAATGCCCAACTTTAAAACTTCATATCTTGACGGAAAATCATTGTAAAAAATTTTAAAAAAATGCAAATTAAAGCTCTTTTAGAGTACTTTAAATTATATTTTTTTCAGATTTTTTTATCTTATACTCGAAAAACGGTGTGAGCGAATCTAAAATTTAAAAAATTGGCAAAAAATGTTTATTTTTAAGTAATTTTTTTAATACCATAAAAAAACTTTTAAAATAATATAATACAGCGTTTTTAAAGCTCTTGAGGAGTACTTTAAAATCGTTTTTTTTAGAATTTCTATACGACCTATATTTACCGAGTTATTGCGATTTTTCTCCAGCAATTTTTTCCTCTGAGTGATCCCGAATTTATGGACGGCACTGTATTTTCTAGGTAGAAGCCCTTTTAGGCTTGGTAAAGCACCGAATAAAATCCAAATGAGCCAATCAGAAGCTGATAAAAAATAATAAATAATAAAAACTAATAATAACTTTTATTCTAGGTTTGGTTTAGCGTATGGTTTTCAAATTGAAAAAGCTAATAAAAAATAATAAAAAATAAAAACTAATAATAACTATAGTTTCATAAGAAAGTAATAAAAAATAATAACTAATAATAACTTTTATTTTAGGTTTGGTTTATGCGTATGATTTCCAAATTGAAAAAGCTAATAAAAAATAATAAAAAATAATAAGAAATTAAAACAAAAAATAAAAAACAATAACTATTTCAAACTTTTATTACAGTCCAAAATCTAGACATTTTAAATTGTCAATATCAGTTATTATTTTTTATCATTTTTTATTTCAGAATGTGATTTCCGCCTGGGTATTTAATGACTATTAAATAAATGACTTTACTTAGCTACTTCATAACCGCATTATAGGTAATAATAAATATATCTATTACATTTATTTGAACTTAAGCATTTACAAAAATGCTGCCAAGTGCTTTGGTGTAATGCTTTCTCATAGAGCTCATTGTGTTAGAGTATTTTGATTTCATTTTGCTTTCTCAAAGAAAAATTATTGTATCGGTGAAAAAATTTTTTCTATTTTTTCGTTAATTTGTACATATTTAGACTCCGGGAGTCGAAAAAAGTGGTTTCAAATAAAAATTTTTTCAAAATTTTCAAAATGCTCTAAAATTAAAACTGCGCTAAGAAAATTAGTTTTTAAAAATTTTTTCCTTCCGACAATAGCGGATAACTTGCATGCGAATTTTGGGGCAAATCTATAGAGTAATTTACGTAAAATAAAAGAAAAATGAATTTTTTTTTTCAAATTTTACAAAATTATCTAAAATTAAAACTTCTAAAATGAATAAATGAAGAGTCTTGATATGCACATAATTTATATGAACTTCTAAATAAATGTTAATTAAATAAAAAACATTCTAATGTTCGAGCCCCACCCATCAGTTTTCAGAAGTTTTTCTTTTGGTAGTCTCAAATAATTTCCAAGCAAATTTTAGAGCAAATCCATCGAGTACTTAAAGTAAAATACAAAAAAAAATTAAAAATTAGAATTGAAAAAAAATGTTTTGAATTGTTCTAAAATTAAAACTATGCCAAGAAAACCAGTTTTCAATAGCTTCCGTACCAGTTAGACAAAAAAATAAATTGTATGCAAAATTTGAAGGAAATCTGTCGAGTACTTTTCGAGATCTAATTGACGTAATGAGTACATACACACACACACACACATACATACAGACATTTTCTGCCCTACAAAAAAAAAATCAGGTGATAGATCATTACATGAGATTTTGGCATGATAAATCACCTAAGAAATCAGGTGATTTCTCGCCTGATTTTTTTTAACAGGATGGAAACCACTTTTTTCCACGAGTCTGAATATGTACAAATTAATAAAAAAATAGAACAAATTTTTTTATTGATACAATGTTTTCTTTATGAGAAAGTAGAAGTGTATTAAAATATATTTATAACTCATAAATCTTAAGACATGATACACATACAACATTATTTCATTTTAAATAGTGTTATTAAATAAACAAAATCAAGTTTTTAACTAATCAAAAGGATTTTAAGCATCAGATAAGGGTTTTTAAAACTATTCATGGATCAAACTTTTTTATTTAATGTATATTTAAGCTAAAAAGAAGTTTTATTAGTTAATATTATAATAACAAAAAATTATCAATTACATTTAAATCTGATTTTTTTTCAGACTGAAACTCAGGTCTGATAGCTCAAATAACTACAGTTGAGTAGAAAGTGCATAGGCGCCCAAGTTATTTCAGCTTATGTCTGTATATTATAAAATAACCCATCTGTATAAGTAAAGTAATCAGTTAAATATATTATATTAAATATTAATTCATTTTATATTATAAAATATAACACATCTATATTAGTAAATATTCAAATTTTTATTGAAAATATAGTCATATGGCTTGTTTGTCAACTGTAATGCAAATTTTATATATACAAATATATAAAAAGGATGCTTACTATAGTTATAATTTTATCAGCATGTTAATTATTTTTAAGCTTTATTCATTAAAACATAAATTGTTTTTCTATTTTTAATTTCATGTATTAATATTTAGTTAAATAGTAATGTATATAATAAAATAACTCACTCCTATAAGCAAACTATTCAGTTAAATACATTATATTAAATATTAATTCATCGTATATCATAAAATAGCACACTTATATAAAATGAATAAGTAAATTATTCAAATTTTCATTAAAAATAGACATATAGCTTGTTCGTCAACTGTAACACAAATTTTATGTTAATCTATAACAAAGCTGCCTATCGTAGTCATACTTTTATCAGTGTGCAAATTATTTTCAAACTACATTTACTGAAAACACACATTTTATACTTCTATTTATTTATGTATTAATATTTAATATAATGAGTTTAACTAAATAGTATTGTATATTATGAAATAGCACACTCGTATAAGTAGATTCTTTAAATTTTCATTAAAAATAGACATACAGTTTGTTCGTCAATTGTATCATCCATTGTTATCAGTAAATTTTGATCTTGATTCATTCTAACCTTATTTTTTTTATTAAAATGTGCACAAATTTATCTTTAAAACATTACTTAAATATATTACTTTTTTTTGGTACTTTGATGATTTTTAATCTGAGTAATAGAAATATAAAATAATAAAACTTTCATAACCTCAAACCTTCATAACCTCAAACCTTCATTAATTGCTGTTACTATACTTATTTTTAAATGAAAAACAATTAAAAATATATACATATTGTACCTGCATTTAGCAATACTTATGCAATAAAGGAATAAATTACTTATCTGAATTGTTATATTATTTGATGTCTTTACAATTTTACTGGAATTTTTAAATAAAAGGTAGTCACCTTGCTTGTGCTCATAGTTATATATTTTATCATTAAACTATACATTGGTTATATACATTGTAACGTTTGGCTTTGCATCGTCGCAACATAAATAATATTGCTTGGTTTAAAATAAAATATTCTTATTCTATTTTAATTGAGTTACTTCTATTATTTTAAAAAAACAATGCCTAGAAATTAATTTTTATTTATTTAAAAAATCTAAACTCTTTAAAATTTAATTTTTGGCGCCTATTCTATATCGACCAATCAGGATTCGATCTTTAGATGCTTCAACATGGCGGCTCATCATTTTTTTAAGAAGGATTCATTATGCTTAAAAAATTTGAGAATGATCGAAAGAACGTTACTTTTTTTATAGCTCAAGAAACACACGTAGAAAAATATGAAAAAAGTATCATTTTTGACGTATAAAATTATGTACCGTGAACAACGATTGTTCAATCGATACCAAAATTTAATTACATATTCTACTTACAGAAACGAGTAATTTAAGCCCTTATTGAAGTGTGTGCCACTCCAGAAACTTGTATTATAGACTTTTGAATTGTTGTGAAGACAATTTCTCAAAATTAAAAAGTTCCAGATATATCCCTATATATATATATATATATATAACCATCAATTAAAAATTTTTCGCGTCTTACGAGCTCCGCGACCAATATCTCTAACTTATATGTTCTCTGTATAGTATGCCCCTTCTCCTCCAAATGTAGTTACCCCCACTATTCCCGTCTACTACGGTGCGTATAGTTACTGCGCGTGCGCATTCAGATTTCGCTATCTGTCCGTTTGCGATCTTCGTCCGAGTCTCCTTCGAGTCACAAAGGCGAATATTCGAGAGCCAACATTTTATTTCTTACAGGTAAGATAAAAATCTTTAATCCTTTACTATAAATTTTACAAATTGAAATTATTTTCATTAATTAAATAAGATTAAAAGTATTATTTCTAAATAAATTAAAAGTATTATTTTCATTGTTAAAATATGTTAAAATAAATAGCTCCGTTTTTAATAAAATTTATTATGATTGAAAATAGACTAAAAAATAAATAAGAGAAAATTTTTCTTCAATCAACTTATTATTTCTTAATGAAGAAAATAGTATTTGTTATTTAATCTATTTTGAATATATATTCCAAACATATAAATTTTCATTATCATAGACGGTCTTCGACTCCTATTCATAGACCTAACTCAAGTAGCGGTTGATACTTGAAACTAATTCTGTCTTTGTCGCTCCATGATAAGAATAAATGATAGATGATAAAACCGTTACTTGATCTAATAGCTACACTGGAAAAAAAATTTCTTTGCAACCAAAAAAATTTTATTGCATCGAAAATTCTTTCTGGCAATCGGGGAAATATTTTTTGTATCAATATCATTTATTCCCTCAGTAAAAATAACATTTTTAAATGTCAATGAAATATTGCTCAACATACATAAGATATTTCTTAAACTTAAAAATATCTCATACTGGAAATTATTAATTTCATTTTGAATTAATATTTCGTAATATTGAAATTAAGTTAAGTTAAATAATTGAAATAAAATTTTTTCACTTCAATAAAATATTTTTATGCATCTAAAAAATATTTCGAATTAATTAATTTCTTCGTACCAAATATTGACCTTCATTATTCACTATTGATTTTCAATTGGTTTTTTCTGGTCTCCTAGTTCTATTTCACAGAGAAAAATTCAGAAAAATTTTTCCAACATTTTCCCGGGGATTAAACTCCGGTCTACTACAGCATGAACCAAGAGCCTTAGCCCCTGCGCTACCACCGATTCTACTTATAAATATGAACTTATTTTAAATAAATGAGGAGCGGAAGAGTGTAAATATGTTTAAATTTAAAGAACAAGCCGAGAAAAATTATCCCTACTGAAAATATTGTATGAACTCTCATGTGAGATCTCATATGAAATCGCTTATGAAATCTCATACATATTCGTTGAATTTTGAAAATAAAATAAATATATGTGAGATCTCATGTCAGAACGCACATATATTTATTTTATTTAAAAATTTTAACGAATATACATTCGATTTCATAGGCGATCTCATAGGCGATTTCATGTGACATCTCATATGCAATCTCGTGTGCGATTTCATATGTGATCTCACATGGGATCTCTTATATATTTTATTCAATTTAAAAAATTTGAAAAAGATATTTATTACTTTTTTATTTTTTTCGTCTTGTTCTTTAAATTTTGACAAATTTTGACATTAGCTATATTAGTACAATCATTTTAGTTGAAATAAAAAATCCTTTGGGGCTGTTATTTTTTTATGAACCTACACAGTAAAAAATTTTGTGTAATTCATCAAATTTTCGTTTGTACCAATTTTTGTGTTAAAATTTGTGTTTCGTCTGTAACACTTATGTGTGTTAAAATTACAAATTTTTTTCCACTGTGTAGATCGCAAATTAGATATCAAAGTTGACAAACCTAACCTCAAAATATTATTAATTGAAAACTTGTATATAACTTTTTAAGTATAAGATTTCGGTAGATTTCTTTAGTTGTCCGCACTAAAGTTGAATCCTACAACTTTTTTTCTTGAAGTGAAAAAACCCGATTAAATTCTCCATTTACTCATAAACTTGAATCAGAAATGTTATCAAAAGCGGAAGCTTCATCATGCCCTTAATGTATTTAATTACACTAATATTATGTTCAAACACTAGAACATCATCGTGATCGATAAATTTAGTGGAGCCATAAGACCCCATGTGTCTTGCCCGGGGTCAGTAATTCGTATTTTGACTACTTCATTTAATTTGCATTGTATTTCATGGTGTCACTTTCCAATTAAGGATTAGCTTTTGACTAACTTTACTGATCGAAAATAGCTAAAAAAAGATATTTAGTTTTTATTTATTTTTTTTTTGCTTGTTCTTTGAATTTTAACAAATTTACTCGCTTCTGTTTATCATTTGTTAAAATGAATAGATATTTATAAGGGAAAGCAATTCTGATATATATTTTTATTAAAAATAAAGGAAATTTCTTCTTTCACTACTTTTGATCAGTAAAAAATGTCTAAAACTTCGTCTAAAACTAACCTTTAACATGCCGAATAGTATAATAATAAAATATGTGTGTTACCTTACTTTTAACGTTTAGACTTACATTGCATACAAATATAATTCTTATTATAAAAACTATGTGAATAGTCTGTATGAATATAATTATATATCATGATTTGAAATTGTATTCAAGCACGATTTTAAAATTTTTCAAACAACGTTAAATCCACGACTGAATTAGGAAAACAAGCGATAAGATTGCGATAATACTCTAAAATAGAAGTAAAATCAATAATTCTTGAGTTATAAAAACCTATATTATTTAAAACTATATGATGCAATTGTAAATGATATGTAAAAATAATTTATCAGTATGATGAAAAAAAGATATTAAGTACTAAGTCACTGACAGATCATTGAAGGTAGTTTGTCATAATGTTCCAAGACATAAATAAAGCTGCATCTGTTTTTACAGCGATATGCAAATTGTGTAACAATTGGTAAGACGTGTTATGCCGTAAATCAAAACCAGATGCAGCTTGCGTCATAGAACGACATTACCTATTGATTGGAAAACTGTCATTAATCAGTGGACTGACACTGAACCTTGTATACATGATTTCGTTTATGATATGAAATAAATAACTCAATTTGTGAATACACAAATTCTGTACAAACCTTTGTATACGAACGGCATCGCTCCAGACCTCACTGAAAAGTGATGACTTCCCCGAGTGTAAAAGGCTATATGCATAATTGTAGTGACTAGTTTCTTAACTATCACTTGTAAATATCGTCCAAATCTTTGTTAAAAATTTATCGTCAAGTATAATTATGCTCGAATATAGTTTCAAATCATAATCCATAACATGCTTTAGATACCGATTGTTTTGTAAATGTAGAGTAGAATCATTTAATCGTAGTGTTAGAATATATAAAAATTAATTGAATTATAGACCAAATTTCATATTTGATGTCGTTGACATTGATTACAGCTATAAATGTAGAAGAAAATAAAAGGTTTTTGCACATGAGATCTCACGTGAGATCGGGTATTGGGAAAAATTAATTTTTTTGCACATGAGATCTCACCTGAGATTTCACGTGAGATCGGGTATCAGGAAAAATAAAATTTCGCGGTACATGAGATCTCACGTGAGATCTCATGTGAGTTCTCATTTAAGATGTCAGATGCACACATATACAAACACGTACATTAACGTACAAACACGTACAAACACGTGCACACACATGCATAAACGCACAAACACGTGCACACACATGCATAAACGCACAAACACGTGCACACACATGCATAAACGCACAAACACGTACATTAACGTACAAATACATACAAACACGTGCACACACATGCATTAACGTACAAACACGTACATTAACGTACAAACACGTACATACACGTACAAATACGTACATCAACGTACAAACACGTATATACACGTACACACAATTACAAACACGTACAAACATGTACATTTACGTACAAACACGTATATACACGTACACACAAGTACAAACACGTACAAACACGTACATACACGTACAAACACGTACATACACGTACAAACACGTACATACACGTACAAAGACGTACAAAGACGTATAAAGACGTACAAAGACGTATAAAGACGTACAAACACGTACAAACACGTACATTCACGTACAAACACGTACATTCACGTACAAACACGTACAAACACGTTCAAACACGTACAAACACATACAAACATGTACAAACACATACAAACACGTACACACACGTACAAGCATGTACATACACATGCACATACGGCCTCTACAACACGTCATATATATCTCTATATTATATACACTGAAAGGACTTTTTGTATGTTGTATGCCAAAGCGTGAGGGCGCAGTATACTACAAGTTTACGGGAGACAGAAAAACAAATGTTGGCGTTTTGAAAGCCAACCGATACCAGATACCGGTGCGCGCGCAACTCATAAGTAACTTTTGGCATTCAAAACGCCAACACATGTATTACTGTTCGCCGCTGAGTATGAGCGGACTGTATACCTCCCCTCTTGGTTGGCAGTTTGCTAAGGCATCTATCCGTGTAGTTGTAAGGAAAATTTTTACGACCAAACTCCTCCTTTTTTCTTCCCTTTACCATATTTTGATCCTCATTTTCTTCCGTTTTTTTACGTAATTTTACGTTATTTTTGTCTCTTTTTTTCTTTTTTTTTCCTTTCTTTTTCTCTTCATTTTCTCCTCCTCACCTCTTCATTTCCTCCTCCCTTACTCCTTCTTAAAAAATCCTCAACTTTTTTCCGTTATTTTTACGTTATTTTATGTACTTTTAACTCCTTCTCAGGTAATCCATCAGAAATCCTCAATACAATACAGTAACATATTAACTTATATCAGGACATTTAATTAAATCGTGACTAGCATTTTCATTAAATTAAAAAAACTATTAACTGTTCATTTACTAATAAACTTTTATACATAAACGCTATTGTCTAAGTTACTGAAGCTAAAGGATAATCATATAGAATTTAATTAGAATAAAAATTCAATTTATATTGAAACATTCAATAATTTTTTTAATAAAAAACAATTAATTAATGAACTATTTACGTTTTATCTATATATATGAAAAAAAGGGAAAAAGAATATAAGACAAATTTCTTTGGTATGAAAAAGAGTATGCATTACATAAAACTATTAAGTAGAACTTAGCTATTATTTTTTGAAACAAATGCTACCTTGTCAATTAGAATAAAAATTCAATTTAAATTCAAATATAGAATAATTTTATTAATAATAAACAATTAGTTAAGGTAGTTTGTACTAAAAACATTATACATCAGATTCAAAATTAATAAATATTAAACTTTATTTTAACACATTTTCTCTCGTGTAGATATAATATATGAAATGTTTATAACACAAGTTATTTACAATAAATTTTCTTAAATGGTTGTAATACAAGAAGCACTCATTAACATAGACTGGATCTAATAAACAATATGATTTATCAAAATATTTTAATTTTCACTTTTTGCTACAACTTTTTCGTTTTTTTTTGACTTAGTTCATTTTTCTTTTGTTTTCGTTATTTGCGCATTTGCATTTCGATTTTCATTGGTTACCATATCATCGTTTTTAGGATTAAGCGGATCTTCTAGCTTCAAAGACAAACATCCCTTACAGTAGCGCTTACACTTCACCCAAAAATCACAGTCATAACAACTTAAAGCATTGAACTTTATAATTTTTAAGACATTTCTGTTCCATACCCATTGATGGATGCTCATAGTACCTTTGAATGTATTTCAATTAGACTTGATTTCTTTTTCATAACGTTCGATTTCCGAAGAAGTTACAGATTCTAACCAAAGATTTAAGTTACGAGACTTCAGAGTACTAATAAACTGTTCATAATTGCTCACATCATTACCAGAAGCTACTGCATTGTCTGCTGTTCTTTTCACAAGCGCTCCCACTCCATCAGCTGCGCCTTTTCCGTGTCCACATTCAGAATAATTATAAACAACTGTCAAAACTTGTTTGTGAAACTTCGATATTTAATCAATTAAAAGATTAAACATTGTCTTAGATCTGTATTGACTAGTTTGACCATCACTTAATATGTGCAAAGTATTAATCATTTTTTTACCTGGCAAAATTAATTTCGAAATAGAGGTGTGCAATAATAGCAGCTGCATCATGCCTCAAATCGCGTGATAGAGTACAAAAAGCTTGTGGAAAATCTTGAGTGTATAACATTCTTGTGTGCAGCGATATAGATTCTCGAGACGAACCAAAGTGCACAGCTTGAAGTTCAGAGGCATACTTGCAATTATAATTTTTTTTAAAATCGATGTTTAATAACAAATCGGTACTTTTCAATGAACTTTTCAGATTTTGCATTATTTTGTTGATTTTCTATGCGGTATACGTGATTTAAAAAATTGAGCAATTCTTCTAATAATTTGTTTTTCAAATTACGAATTGTTGAAGGAACTTGTTTTTTTATTGTTCTTTAAACAATAATTTCTTTTTTCGTCTTGGCCGATACTCTTTTTTCTTTTATATTTACCCATTCATAATAATTAATTGGCATATTCTCATCATATTCAATCCTAAGAAACTTAACATTTTTGTTGGAACATAACTCACATATACGTACAAGATAGCACTCAGTTCGTTCAACGCAAGTAATAGAAGAGATAAGTTTTGAAATACTATTCACTTGTATAATTTTGTTACGATGCAAAGCATCAATTATTTGAAACATATTTTCATGTTTAAAGCAAAGACAAGTATCTCTATCTGTTACTCGTGCTTTTACAGTCCAGAACGGGCAAAGTTTGCAAAAAGTACTAAATCCTATTTTAATGTTTAATTTTTCTACCTGAAATTTTTTATATAACTCTTTCAAAGTGTCATTTAAATACATCCATTGACGTTTTTCTTCATTCCTAGTAATAAAATCTCTTTTTCCAGGACACATCCTAGAGTTATTTTCAAAAAAATTATGTACTTGCGATGTAATGAACGTCTTAGCATGTACGTTTCTAGAGATAACTGACATTCTTTTCGTAGTCATTTTATTTGTAAATATTATTTGTTTTTTGCTTTCGGCCAACATTTTATAATTGCGAATTATAAAGCCACTTGCTATTAATTTTAGAGCATATTTTATGTAACGATGTTTATTGGTTTTTGCGATTTGATTTATTTGCTGTATGATCACTTGACCAAAAAGTAGTTGACGTTCAATAAACTTCCCAATATTCTTACCTTCAAAAATCCTGCGACAAGTTGATCGAAGAGAAGAAGAATTATTGTTTTTCGCTTTCCTTCGCTGGTCTGCTTTCCTTAAACGATTGTAATGTAATCGAAGATTATTATTTTCTTTTTTTAACTTTGCGATTTCTCTGTAACACTTTAATTTATTTTTTAAAGCTTTCTTTCTGCCAACTTTTGCTTGAGAACTAATAATTCTAGTACTTTGAATTTCACAATTTGTCTTAATGTTATTTAAAATTGGCTGTGAGTTTTGTTTTTTTTGTTGACGATGAGCTCGTACCGCTTCACGAATTTTTTTTCTTCTCATCCTTTTTTCACGTTCAGACATATCGGCAACTTTTTTAACTTTTCCATTCAAAACTCTTTTTTTCCATTTTTCACGTTCTTTTGCCTTATAAGCCTCATGTTTTTTTATCTAATTTGATTTCAAGTATGCGATTTCGCTCAGCTTCTTTCTTTTTCTTCAATATTTGTTCCTGATGAGTATTACATTTTTTATTTTTAGGAATATCTTTCCTTCCACCCTGAACTTTATTTTTAGCGATTTTTTAAATTTTCGATCTTCTAATTTTTTTATTTTCACTTTGAGTTTGTGTTTTCCTACGTGTCGAAACCATTTTGCTGTAATAAATAAAAATATGATACTATAACGAAGATTATCCTATTATAATTGATTTTATTTCAAATCTAATTTTCTATTCTTAATTAATTACGGCAAAAAATTTATGTATTAATATTATTATTTTGCAAAAATATTTTAAAAATATGCAAATTTATTCAAAAAAGAAAAACTATTAGTTCTGATAGCTTATGTTTTCTTAAGGGGATGTAATAGGGTATATGATTTCTACATAGTTACCGACATTGCATTTTCTAAAATTTTTATCTTTATTCAAAAATTTTCAGAAATATCTCTATATTAGGCTCTTTATTAGTAGAAATGGAAGACTTTAATATAGAGATATTTTTAAAAATCTTGGATTAAGAACCAATAACTTGGAAAACTGTAATGTCGATATTTTACATCCCCTTAAATTAAAAAGTTAACAAGGAGTTTACATACAGGGAGTTTACAAAACTATTATATTTTAACTTAAAACTTGTTTAAATTACTTCAATTAATTAATGCACTTACCTTCAATTTAAATGCCTGTAACTGGTGAATTTACCGCTTTGAAGAGACGTTTATTAGTTGTCAGTCATGAGGCAAATGAGTAAGTGTGTTTTCACAATCGATAAATACGATATATTAAGTTTTGTTTCTAGTCTACATACCACCTTCGATTGAATTCTTGAAGTAGTATTGTTTTGTAAACATTGGCGCTCGATCCTTTTCAACTGCTTTCGGATTCAGTAATACATTATCTACATCTTATAAGCACGGGTTACACGTATAATTCAAATTTTCAAAAAATATGGGACAACAATAAGAGCCTACTTTACATATTACTTTACAATTGAAATGCCTTTGTAAGGGCTTTATAAAATATCTTTTACAAAATAAAAACGCTGCCAAGTGCTTTGGCGCTATGCTTTCTCATAGAGCGCATTGAGTTAGAGTAATTTGATTTTATTTTTTTAAATACGATTTTAATATAAATGTCTCTATCCTCTGTATTGAAGGCTGTTTTAATACCTACGAAAACTATATGAATTTTACTCTTTCTTACTTTTGCCATTTGCATAATGTGATTTTATGATGCTCTAAAATTAAAAATGCGTTTATAAAATTAATTTTCCCAAGCTTGTCTTCTTAACACTATAACCAATAACTTGCATACAAATTTTGGAACATTTTCATCGAATAGTTTACAAAAAATACCAAATAATTGAAAAATAATTAGCATCACAAACAGCAAGAAGAACAATGCTATGAGAGCCTTTGTAATTGAAAAACGATGAATCAGCCTTATCAGGACACTAAAAACATATTAATTAATTTAAATTATGAAAAAATGTTAAATACAATTATTTTTCTGTACTCAATACTATAATATAAACATATTTGTAATACTATATGTTTGTCATCAATTGCTCCAATGCAATGATTAAAATTCCACAAATTTTCAAAATCTTCTGCTATTGACAACCAGTTATCTGCAGTCAATGATGCTGAGAGCACAAGTCTGTGGAGACAATTCCTTATAGATTGACAAGTTTCTCCAATAATTTTACTAATAGTTGTCAGACCTCGCAAATAATGATATTTAAGAGAGCTCATCAGGTCTCCAGATGCTAAATATCTATGATTATAATACACATGAATTAGTGTTTTTAGAGATTTGAGAAAATATATTATATTTATTATCACACACACACACACACACACACACACACACACACACACACACACACACACACACACACACAATATATATATATATATATATATATATATATACATCGATAAAATGATAAACACTGACAGGTTCTCTTATATAAGTTTGTTTATAAATACTTTGACCAACAATACACAGAAGTTCTTCAAACTGAGTAGCAGTCATACGAAAATAATCATTGAATGGCACTTCTCTTGTTTGTAAAATAGGAAAGATATATTTGTAAAATCCGTGAAAAATTCTTTGCTGCAAAACTTCATCAATCCATATACGTTTTCGAGAATAAACTTTTTTTTTTGATTAGCTATTGCTAACATTAACGCTGTAACTGCTGCATTGATATTTTTTGTTGCTTATTTTCCTTTTCCACTATATATTTACATACTCTTTCATCCGTGCATAAAGTTTATTGCTATGCATGATTATCTACAAAGAATAAATCTCAGATGATTGGAGGTTAAGATTTTCTAGCATTGGCATAAACAACGTTGACTGAAACATCAGATCAGAAGCTTGCTATTATATATAAAAAATACATAGAGTGACAGATTCGTCTCACCGTTTTAGCTTTTTAGCTTTCTAGCCTGACATGAAAAGGAGCCTTTAGAGTTTGTTTCAACCAAAAAAGTGTTTTTTATTAACACAATAAACACAATTTTTACACCTTTTAATATAAAAAAAGTTATTATAATTTTTGTAGCATGTGTTGTTTTTGAGTAAAACGCGTTTAATGTTGAAAAAACACGATTATATAAAAAACTCTAACGAAACAGTTGTTAAAAACTGTTTCATTAAAATTATTGTCATCATGATGTCTCTCATTCTCAGATTGTTGAAAAATAGAAACTCATAAATCAGAAAACATTGGATCAGACCCTTTTTGGTTATTGTTTGTCCAGGCGAAACAGAAAGAGAACCCACAATTGTGCCAAAATCTTGGTTATGCGACGAAAACAAGTTTGTAATGTGGCCTCCAAATATTCTATCGTCTAATACTGTATGCAAAAAAGTAAAACCCAAAGATAATTGGTTAAAGCATGAAGTACTGGCAGTGTACTGGAAAACAGGTTAATTAACAAATTAATAATAAAAATTAATTACTATGTAAAAAAATATCCAAATTTTACTTTGTAACAAACAATAATTTGAAAAATAATTTACATTCATAAACCCAGCTAATATCAATATGGCACATTGCAAATTTTTAATTCTACTAAATTACGTGCAATCTTATATACTTATAGCGATTTATTAAATGAATTAATAATACTAAAACTTATATCAAATGCGTGTGTGTTATTATATAATAAAAAAAAGAAAGAGTAAAAAAGGAATAAAAAATATTGTTTCGAGTTTCTAAGCTATTATCATTTATAGGTCTATATCATTTAAACATAGAGAAATAAAAATTTTATTTTTTGAAATTAAACTATAACTCTTAATTAATTGATCGCACATATAACTGTTAATAATTTTTTAAAGTTGTGTTCATTAAAAATGTCTGCCAATAATTTACCTGTTATTTGTTTTATTTAATTTAATAATTTTCAACTTGGCAGATATTAGTTAATTGTTTAGCAATAGCGTTTATATTAAATTTATAAGTTTTCCAACCTCAAAAAAAAACTAATTTTATGATAAGTTTTGAAGTTGTTTTGTTATAGAATATTGCATAAAATTATTGTGAGAGGTGATTTTGAATTATAAAAAGACTAACTCTACTTTGAATATCTTTTATATTGATTTAAGTTGATTATCTTATTATTTTATAGCGACAAATAAATATGAAGATGCTCTAGAATATTTAAGTATTGCTGAAGAAACTTCAAATGAGGAAGGTATGGAATGTAAGTGGGATGACTTGCAAGATCCAAGAAAGAGAAAAGATAGATGTCATAAAGTTTTTCTTAATGCCGTAAAAAAATAAAAATTGAAAATATAAAAAGAAATAGAGAAAAAGAAGAAAATAAAATTAATACAAAAAGTGACTTATTTACATCGAAATTAATGGAACCCCTGCCTGAACTCTTAATTGGTCAAGACTCAAGCATGAATGAAAATAATGATTCCATTTAAATAGACTCTATAAATGATGTTACCAAAACAGTTGATATCACAGGTACTAACATCTCCAAATTAATTATATTTTATAGTCTACTAATGTAAGCATTATGGATCAATTTTATTTTATTTCAGGTGAAACGATGATGGATTCTGTTTCTAAAACAGTCGATAATCCATGTAATAAGAAATAAAATTAGCAATATTTTACATTTTATTTAAATGACTAAATTCTCCAAAACTTAAATTTTGTGTTTAAAATATTCAAACTTCAAAATACGCTATATTTTAAACAGTATTTTTGATTTAAAAAGCAATAGAAACTTTCATTTTGGATCATGCCACCAACGTTCATTTAAATATTATTTAAAAAAAAAACCAATTGGTCTCAACTTGTGTTGATTATTTTGTTGTCATGAATTACTCTCTTTTATTACGCGTGCATAAGCACCCAACATCAATTATTCATAAATTGAAAAGATATTTTTCAAGTTATGGACACGAAATTTGTGAGTTACGTCGGATCCAGACATATAAACTAAAACAAATTTAATTTATTTATATCTTCTTAAGCTGGAAACAATAAACAATTATTCAAAACATTTGCTCAAGAAGTAGAGGAAGCAGGTAATAAAAAATTTATTTATCGATATTTTACAGTTTATTCGTATAAATTTTAAAAAATTACAATAAAAAATGATAAAAATGTTTATATCCATTAAAGATTTAAAAGATTCGGATAAATACGCTGTAAACAAGAGCAAAAAACCAACGATAAAATCAGATGAAAAGTTACAACAAGATAAGACTATTGATATAACTAAACTGAAAAAACCTACTCGAATTTTGATTAATAATAAAGGTAATATATTTATAATTGTTTATATCAATTTTATAGTCTTGTTATATATTTCAAAGTTAATAATTTTTATCTAAGAATTCTATACAAAACATAGTAGCATTGGTGATGAATAAAAAATGAAATATTTTCTCTGTAAGAAAATTAACCATTTTTTGGCCATGTTTTACTGGTCAACGCATGTTAAAATAACATCTAAAAATTATGTTTAAAATATTTCCAGAATTTCTAGATAAATGCCTTTTTTACATGCGTAGACCAGTAAAACATAGCCAAAAAATGGTTAATTTTCTTACAGGGTTGTTTATAATATATTGCCGATTATGTGATGTACTAATTAAATTTTGTAGTCGTGTTTTAAACGCTTTTTATAATACATTTTTGTATTACGTTTAGGTATTTATAATTTTGTCTATGCACAAAATGAGTTTTTTTTAAATGTTTATTATAATTATAATAATAATAAAAAAACGCTGCCAAGTGCTTTGGCGCAATGCTTTCTCATAGAGCGCATTGAGTTAGAGTAATTTGATATTATTTTTTTGAATACGATTTTAATATAAATGTCCCTATCCTCTGTATTGAAGGCTGTCTTAGTACCTACGAAAACTATATGAATTTTACTCTTTCTTACTTTTGCCATTTGCATAATGTGATTTTATGATGCTCTAAAATTAAAAATGCGTTTATAAAATTAATTTTCCCAAGCTTGTCTTCTTAACACTATAACCAATAACTTGCATACAAATTTTGGAACATTTTCATCGAATAGTTTACAAAAAATACCAAATAATTGAAAAATAAACATTGGTTTAAAATTTTCAAAACGCTGTAACGTTACAACTACGCTAAGAAAACCAGTTTTCAAAAGTTAATTTTAGTTAGGCAATCGTAAATAATTTCTATACATAATTTTAAGCTACTTCATCAAGTAGTTTACGTAAAATACCAAAAAATAAGTGAAATTCTATTCAAGATTTACAAAATGCTCTAAAATTAAAACTGCGCTAAGAAAATAAGTTTTTCCAAGCTTGCTTTAATTAGGCAATAACAAATAATTTGTATGAAAATTTTTGAGCAAATCTATCGAATGGCTTTTGTGTAATAGAAAAAAAATGAAATATGAACATTTTTTCCAAAATTTTCAAAATGCTCTAAAATTAAAACTGCGCTAAGAAAATGAGTTTTCCAAAGCTTGATTTATTCAGATAATAGTGAATAATTTGCATGAAAATTTTTAAGCCAGTTTATCGAGTGATTTTTGTGCAATAGAAAAGAAATTAAAAATAAAAAATTTTTTCAAAATTTTCAAAATGCTCTAAAATTAAATGTGCGCTAAGAAAATTGAAGAAAATTAGTTTTCAAAAGTTCATTTTATTTTGACAATCATAAATAATTCCCATACATAATTTAAAGCTCCTTCATCGAGTAGTTTACGTAAAATATAAAAAAAATTAGAAAAATTTTATTCAAAATTTTCAAAATGCTCTAAAATTAAAACTGCACTGAGAAAATAAGTTTTTCAAAGCTTGTTTTATTAAGGCCATTGCAAATGATTTCCATAAAAATTTTCGAGCAAATCTATCGAATGGTTTTTGTGTAATAGAAAAAAAATGAAAAATAGAGATTTTTTCCAAAATTTTCAAAATGTTCTAAAATTACAACTACACTAAGAAAATAAGTGTTCCAAAGCTTGTTTTCTTTAGACAATAGCGAATGACTTGCATACAAATTTAGAAGCAAATCTATCGAATGGTTGTCGTAAAATAAAAAATAAATGAAAAAAAAAATTTTTTTTCAAAATTTTCAAAATGCTCTAAAATTAAAAGTGCGCTAAGAAAATCAGTTGGTAAAAGTTTTTCTTCTTTTGGCAGTCGCAAATAATATTCATACAAATTTTCAAGAAAATTCTTCAAGTAGTTTACGTAAAATATCGAAAAAATGAAAAATCAAAATTTTTTTAAAATTCTTAAAATGGCTCTAAAAAAAACTGAGCTAAGAAGATCAATTTTCAATAGCTTCCCCCCCAGTTAGACAAAAAAATAAATTGCATGCAAAATTTGAAGTTAATCCATCGAGTAGTTCTCGAGATCTTATTGGCGTACTGAAATCATATACACACACATACACACACACACATACATACAGACATTTTCTGGAAACCACTTTCTTCGACTCCCTAAGTCTAAATATGTACAAATTAATGAAAAAATAGAAAAAAATTTTTTTTACTGATACAATGCTTTCTCTATGAGAAAGCAATATGTGAAATAAAAATATTTAAAAAATATTGGTTTAAATAAAATTGAATTTCGGGATTGTAGGCGCCAATATATTTACTTGTTATGAACTCTATAGCCAATAGATAACTTAAATCTTAAAGTATAAAAATATTTGACGGATACGATGTTATTGTTAATTATTGATTTATTTTATTATTAAAACAATCTTTATTATTGAAATTTTAATGAAAATTTCGTTCTAACCACATTTTTTGTCTATAAATAATTCTTGTACTTACAATTTTGTAAAATTTAAAAAATTGTTTTTCAACAATAGTTGAAAATAATGTAAAAAATTAAAAGAAATATCACAAACCTGATGACATACCGATTATGACTCTAAATGTATATTTATATAGTTTGTAACATTAGTTGAATTCAATGAAAAAAATCAAGATCCAGTCGATCCATTGTCAACTTTAAGAAATACTTTATCAGGTATAGCTGGGAATGATTTCTTAAAATATGATAAAGGTAACGTAATAAAAACAATATAGTTATATATTATTTTTCTATGCCTAAAAAATATCCGCTTAAATATATTTTATTATTTGGTTGTAGTTTTGTGGTTATTCAGGTAAGGGTGATGAAATAACTCACTCAATTTACACTAAACAAACTATTGTTTAATCTTAATATTAAATAATTCCTTTTACAAAAGATTGAGGTATAAAGATAACTGTATAAAAATCGATTATATTTTGTTAAGCTTATGGTCGGATAATGAGCGAGAGACAAAGTCAAAGAAACGCTACAGCTGCGGCAGTAGGTAAGTAAGCGTGCGAGTCTCTCGGTATCTCAGACGATTTTAATTTAGCCTGAAGATTTCACGCGGTACAAGCATTTGCCTGCGCTGTCTTTGGGCACTCGTGTTGCTTGCTGTCGTTGGATGGTGCGCCAGTCCTTGGCGTGGACAATTATCAAAGGCGGGACCGCCACATCTACTCCCCCTCCAGAATCTTGAGCAAGATTCGATGCGAATTTTACCTTTTTTCTTGTTAATGTTGTTTCCGGAGGGTTTGGTGCTGTCGAAGTTTCTTCTTTTATCTGGTCCTCAAGTGTGTTCTGGTTCTCGTTTGTAATGTAGGCAGGTTTTAGTCGCTCGAGAGATATGTTTTTTTTTTCCTCGTCTATTTTTATTTTGAAGAGTTGGTCCAAGGGACGTTCCAATACTTGGTATGGTCCCTGGTAAGGAGGTTCGAGTGGAGCTTTTACGTGGTCACTTCTTACAAAGACGTGCGAACAGGAGTCAATGTCCTTTAATTTGAAGCACTGCATTTTGTTGTGGTGTGACGTGGGAATGGGACGAATTTTTCTCATGTATGAACGATGTCGCTCGAGAAAATCTTAAGGGTCTCCAGGTGTATCTTGATATACAAAATATTCGCCAGGTATACGGAGAGCTGTTCCGTATAGCATTTCAAAAGGTGAGGCTTTTAAATCTTCTTTATAGATTGTGCGTAGTCCAAGCATGACTGATGGAAGTAGGTGTGTCCAAGGAATATTCGATTTGCATATTAGAGCAGCCTTGAGCGTTCTGTGCGAGCGTTCAATGATACCTTTTGAGGCTGGATGTTAAGGCGGAGTTCTGGTTTTGTTACACCCAAGGAATCTGGTGAGCGATTTAAAAAGGGCAGATTCGAATTGTGCTCCTTGGTCAGTAGTGATGGTGAGCGGTGAACCATAGTGACTGATCCAGTTGTTAAATAGAGCTGTGGTAACTGTTTCTGCTGTAAAGTCCTTTAGGGTTACTGCTACTGGCCAGCGGGTGAATCTATCGATAATTGTGAGGCAGTAACGGAAACCATCCACTAGTGGTAGGTGAATCAAATCAAGATGTATATGATTGAATCTAGAGTTCGGAACTTCTATGCCAGCTGGTGTTAGACGGTTGTGTCGTTGTATTTTTGCTCGTTGGCAATCGACGCATTCTCTTGTCCATTTTAGGGCGTCTTTTTTATGCCAGGCCAGATATACTTGCTTTTTAAAGTGCGAGCCGTAGTGCGACCACTTGGATGCGATAGGCTGTGAACTGATTTAAATGCGGTGCGTCTTAAGCTGGAGGGTATGAACGGTCTGACTGTGTTGTTGACAATGTCGCAGTAGACTTTATAACCTTCTATGCATAGTCATTGTGGGTTTAGTGAAGAAGGTTTCTTGATGAGATCTTTCAGTTCTTGATCATCCTTCTGTGCTGCGTGCAATTGTTGTGAGCTGATGATTGTTGGCATATCGATGGTGCAAACTCTTGAAAGAGTGTCTGCTACTGTGTTGTCAGTGCCTTTTATGTGAATGTCAGTTGAGAATCGTGAGATGAAATCTAGTTGTCGTTGCTGCCTTGGAGAAGCTTTGTCTAATCGTTGCTTGAATACATGAGTGAGAGGTTGGTGATCTGTTAGGATTTTGAAACTTCTACATTCAAGTTGGTGTTTGAAATGTTTGATTGCAGCAAAGAAGGCCAGTAGTTCTTTGACGTACGTGCTGTAGTTTTTCTCTGTGTCTGACAGCTTGCGAGAAAAAAAAACCTAGAGGTAACCATGTATTGCTTACGTGTTGCCCCTAGCGTGGCCCCGATGCATGTGTCTGAGGCGTCCGTGATGAGAACTAATGGTGCATTTGCAGAAGGATAAGCCATGATGGTGAGAGTTGCTAGTTTTTCTTTGAAAGTTGTGAAAGCTTCTTCTGCTTCAGAGGTCCATTGAATTATTCTTTTGTCGTTTTTGTGAGAGTCAGTTAGATAAGAATTGAATGGCATGAGTAGTTCAGCGGCCTTTGGAATTATTGAGCGGTAGTAATTTATGATGCCCAAGTATCTTCGAAGTTCCTTGATTGTTTGCGGTTTAGGATACTGTGTGATGGCTTCTATGCGCTGTGTTGGCGGTTCGTAACCTTCTTTGTTGATGGTGTAGCCGAGAAAGGTTGTTTCTGATCGTCCTAAAAAACATTTGTTAACGCTTATTCTTAAACCATGTTTGCATAATCGTTCGAAAACCTTTTGAAGATATTCTTTGTGTTGTTCGTGTGACTCTGAGAAGATGATGATGTCATCAATGTAGCAGAAGACAAAATCCATGTCCCTGAAGATAATGTCCATGAATCTTTGGAAAGTCTGTGTAGCACAGCGTAGTTCAAAAAGCATAACCAGAAATTCGTATAATCCAAAGGGCATGGTTATGGCTGTTTTTTGGATGTCTTCTTGTGCCATTGGAATTTGGTAGTATGCTTGGACTAGGTCCAAAGTAGAAAATACCTTTTTCCATGTAACAGTGGGAAAAGATCCTGGATGAGTCTAGGTGGATACTTGTCGTACACCGTTTGGGCATTGAGTTTGCGGTAGTCACCATAGGGGCGCCAGTAACCGTTTTTTTTGGGCTCCATGTGGAACGGGCCCAAGGACTGCTGGATGGTCTGATTATACCTTGTTCTAAGAGAGTGTTGATTTGGGCCTTGGCAGCCTCGAGTTTAGAATCTGCAAGTTTGCAAGGACGTTCTGCGACTGGTGGGCCTTCAGTGACGATGTGGTGTGCTATGGTAGTTTCAGCGATAGAATGATGTTTGAAAGGTGGCTTGGTGACATCCGCATATTTCTTTAGTATGTTATTGTAGTTCTGCGATGACAGTGCGTTGTGATCGATGGTGGAAACGCCGTGTTCCTGTGCCTGATGTATCTCGCCGAGGGCGGAGAGTTTGGTGAGTGGGTCAAAAATGCGCCTTTTTTGAGATCTATGAGAAAACCATAATGTGAGTTGAGATCTGCACCTATGATTGCGACTTTGACGTCAGCTACGATAAAAGGCCACTTGACTTATCGGCGAAGTCCGAGGTCAAGTGTGAGTAATATTTCACCATATGTGTTTATGATAGTTAAGTTTGCCGCATACAGTTTATGTTGTTTCATCGCTAGTTTTTGTCAAAAGAATGTGTGCGGAACGACAGAGACTGTACAGCCGGTGTCTATCAGAAATTTCTTATCATCTTTCTGGTCATATATGTGGAGGCAGTATTCTTTGAGTGTGTCGTTGTTGCTGCCATTCACCACCTCTGTTGACGACAGCGCCATTAGTTTTCCGTAGGCTTGAATGAACATGGCGGACGACATTTGTTAGCCTTTTCTTGGAATTTTGTGTGGAAGTAACAAATTCCGGACGAATTGCTCTGTCCTGCTCTAGCTTGATTTGCGTGAGGACTCTTAGATCGGCCTCGTGATTGATTATCGACTTTCTTGAACAATGTTGCAATATCTCTCGTGAGCTTTTCGATAGAGTTTTTTATTTTCTCTAGCGTTGTGTTGTCTTTGTTTGCATTAATGGCGCAAATTTCATTTGAAGGTGGATGCATTATGTCGATTATTTTGTCCGCTTGTAATGCAAGTTAGGAGATGTTGACGTCGCCGATGACGAGATGTGCACGTACTTGTTCTGGTAGATGTTCAAGAAATAAGGTGCGGAGAATTGAATCGCTGCATTGCGTACCAGCAAGGTTTTTTATTTTTTGTAAGAGACGCGTGGGTTTTTCGTCTGAGACACTCACGCCGCGTAATAATCGTCTTAATTTTGTTTCGTCCCTTTCCGAGAAAGTGTCTACAATTCGTTTTTTTATTGCGTCGTATTTGTTTTCCGTCGGTGGACTTTGTATAAGGTCTGAGACAAAAAGCAAAATGTCTTGATTCGGGTTTACTACAACGTACCTATATTTCGTGGCATCCACTGTAATTTTGAGATGGCGAAAGACGATTCTACCTGTCCGAACCATAAGATAGGGTGTTCTTTCCAAAATGGCAGTAGCCTAAGTCGTGTGATGCTGAATACAGTTTTTTGCGCGCCTTCATTGTTTGCTGGATCGGTTCCTGTCATGTTGATCTTATTTTCTGTGTTGCGAGATTTATGTCGTTCTTTCTCAGTTGCAGGGTCACCAGTGTGGTTATTCAGGTAAGGGTGATGAAATAACTCACTTAATTTACACTTAACAAACTATCGTTTAATCTTAATATTAAATAATTCCTTTTACAAAAGATTGAGGTACAAAGATAACTGTATAAAAATCGATTATATTTTGTTAAGCTTATGGTCGGATGATGAGCGCGAGACACAGACAAAGAAACGCTACAGCTGCGGCGGTAGGTAAGTAAACGTGCGAGTCTCTTGGTAGTTCAGACGATTCTAATTTAGCCTGAAGATTTCAAGCGGTACAAGCGTTTGCTTGCGCTGCCTTAGGGCGCTCATGTTGCTTGTTGTCGTTGGATGGTGGCGCCAGTTCTCGGCGTGGACAGTTGTCGACGGCGGGACCGCCACAGTTTTGTTTGAAAATACTGATTCAATAACAGATCAGTCAATGGATGAGACACCAGAAACTTCAAAAACGATATACGAAAATAATAGAAAGAAATATAATTTTCACAAGTACATTAAAACATTAAAATATATAAAAATTATAAACTTATATACTAAAATGTTTTCACCTCGAACCATTAAAGAAATGGATAATGAGAACCCAAGCACTTCAAAATCAAGCGAATACGAAGCTTTAAAAATTGATTGTAAGTAACATAATCTTCCCAAATTTGAAAAAAAACGTATCACTTAATTATTATTGTGTTTAAAATGTTTAAGTACTAGTCGACAGACGGTAAAATTTGAATTTTGAAATATTGCGTATCAATCACGTGTTACCAACTTAATGAAACTTAACATTTCGGAAAAAGACTTTATAAACTTAAACACGCAAATTCTTTTTTCAGCCTCTAATAAATTTAAACCTTAAGAATATATTATGTTACCACTGAATGAAAAAATGAATGTCATTGGATGTATGTAAATAATAATTTTTAAATATTATAAAGAACGAAATATGATGAAAGGGTACCCGCCGTTAAGATAGTCAATTATGCCCTGTCCCTGAAATTTTTGTTTGACCTTGTAACTTTGTTTTGGATTTAAAAAAATAGTTTTTGTCATATTTACAGACCGCCACCCCCCTCCCCCTGTCCACAGCATGGAAAAAATGACTTTTTCACTATTTATTTTTTTTCTCCGCATCTAGTCATTAAAAAAACCCCAAGAAAATCGTGCTTATAGCTTAAATGGTTACAAATCACGTAAAATTTTTTCATAAAGATTTGATGATGCTATATAACCTAAAAGGATGAAAAAAAAATTCAAACCCTTCCTATTTTCACGGGGAATGCGGTACAGGGCCAATTCTTGCAAAAAAACTTGTATTTTGTTTAAAATTACTCGCCTGAATTTTTCCAGATATTTCCTGTTGGTGCGCCATAGTTAAAAATGCAAAAAACTCATTTTTTCGACGTTTTTGGCTGATTGTAGCTTATTAGCAGACTTTGTATTATTATTTATATTATGAAATTGTATTCTAGAACTTTATTTATGAATTTAATTATGCAATCAAGTCAGAAAATTAGGATTTACAAATATACGCATCATATTTTTGCACGAATCCACATTTTAGATTAGGCATTTAAACACTTCTTTCATGATTTTGTTGATATTTCACTACTTTATATGTGATAAAATCTTTTAAATATTATATTGCTTTAATAAAAGAAAACATTTTGGTAAATAAGTAATTTCACAGGTACAGCTATATTAAGTACGGTCGAAATATCAACTTGAGATTATATATGAATTCATATTTCTTAAGAAAAACTTATCAATACAAACATTATCATCATGATTTAATAATATAAACCTTGACTTTGGCATTTTTAACATTATGTAGTCTAAATCTGCACTTAAGTCACACTTTTGCGAAAGCTATGTGGTCTATTTTTACACTGTGTAAAAAAAATGTGAGCATGCGAGTACATTGAAATCTTGTTTACATGTCTCATATTAATATTACAATATTAAATATATTTTTGTTAAAAAGCGCATATTATCCGCAATTATTTTATGACATTTGCAATCGTTTCAAAGATCATAAATAAAGTTTGCACTTATGTCATGTATTGTATTATATTATCTCCATTGACATAGGTACGAATCCAGTAACGTAACTCAAGTAACAATCGTTAGGCTGGAAGTTACAGTCTTTACTCAGTTCTCAGATATCTATCTATGTTCTTACTCTTTTTCCATAAGGAGAACAAGGATAGAATATTTGAGAACTGAGTAACAACTACAACTTCTACCCTTAGACTTGAGTCGAGTCTATGATTTCGAGCCATAAAAAAACATTATGGCCCGAATTCATAGTCGTGACTTGAGTATTAAGTATGACTTAAAACTTAAGTTTCGTTACTTGAGTATCAGCTGTTACTTCAATTGAGTGCTACATGAAGAGGTTATCACAGTTAGTTATTAAACAAAATCACACAAATAAGATAGTCGTCGGTAAGGATGAAACACTCAATTGAAGTAACAGCTGATACTCAAGTAACGATACTATGAATCCGGGCCAAAGAAAAGTAACATGTACAATATTTTGTAAATAGAATAACGAATATTAGTATTGAAAAAGTAATACGAATATTATTATAAAAAACAAAATCCTATATTTATTAATTTTATATATTAGGTAAGGATTTATTTCTAACGAAATTGTAGTTTAAGACAATAATATTATTTCATGGGCTATATTACAATATTATAATAACATTGTATAATAAAAATTGATTCGATATTAAATGGTTCGTTACAATTATTATTGTGGATATTTAAGAAGATCTTTCGATAAAACATTAGGGCAAAATATTCGAATTATAATTTGTATATGGTTGAGATAATAGGTCCAAAAGCTTTGATAATATATATGAGGAATAGCGAGTTGTTGCTGGGAACAACGCGTTTAATTCTTATATATATATAGATATAGAAGCAATGTATTTCTTATATCTGTTCCTGTTCTTTTTCTAGCGTGTAATAGCCCAATATATTATCAAAGGTTTTGGACCTATTATCTCAACCATATACAAATTATAATTCGAATATTTTGCCCTAATGTTTTATCGAAAGATCTTCTTAAATATCCACAATAATAATTGTAACGAACCATTTAATATCGAATCAATTTTTATTATGAAATAATACTATCGTCTTAAACTACAATTTCGTTAGAAATAAATCCTTACCTAATATATAAAATTAATAAATATAGGATTTTGTTTTTTATAATAATATTCGTATTACTTTTTCAATACTAATATTCGTTATGCTATTTACAAAATATTGTACATGTTACTTTTCTTTGGCCCGAATTCATAGTATCGTTACTTGAGTATCAGCTGTTACTTCAATTGAGTGTTTCATCCTTACCGGCGACTATCTTATTTGTGTGATTTTGTTTAATAACTAACTGTGATAACCTCTTCATGTAGCACTCAATTGAAGTAACAGCTGATACTCAAGTAACGAAACTTAAGTTTTAAGTCATACTTAATACTCAAGTCACGACTATGAATTCGGGCCATAATGTTTTTTTATGGCTCGAAATCACAGACTCGACTCAAGTGTAAGGGTAGAGGTTGTAGTTGTTACTCAGTTCTCAAATATTCTATCCTTGTTCTCCTTATGGAAAAAGAGTAAGAACATAGATAGATATCTGAGAACTGAGTAAAGACTGTAACTTCCAGCCTAACGATTGTTACTTGAGTTACGTTACTGGATTCGTACCTATGTCAATGGAGATAATATAATACAATACATGACATAAGTGCAAACTTTATTTATGATCTTTGAAACGATTGCAAATGTCATAAAATAATTGCGGATAATATGCGCTTTTTAACAAAAATATATTTAATATTGTAATATTAATATGAGACATGTAAACAAGATTTCAATGTACTCGCATGCTCACATTTTTTTTACACAGTGTAAAAATAGACCACATAGCTCTCGCAAAAGTGTGACTTAAGTGCAGATTTAGACTACATAATGTTAAAAATGCCAAAGTCAAGGTTTATATTATTAAATCATGATGATAATGTTTGTATTGATAAGTTTTTCTTAAGAAATATGAATTCATATATAATCTCAAGTTGATATTTCGACCGTACTTAATATAGCTGTACCTGTGAAATTACTTATTTACCAAAATGTTTTCTTTTATTAAAGCAATATAATATTTAAAAGATTTTATCACATATAAAGTAGTGAAATATCAACAAAATCATGAAAGAAGTGTTTAAATGCCTAATCTAAAATGTGGATTCGTGCAAAAATATGATGCGTATATTTGTAAATCCTAATTTTCTGACTTGATTGCATAATTAAATTCATAAATAAAGTTCTAGAATACAATTTCATAATATAAATAATAATACAAAGTCTGCTAATAAGCTACAATCAGCCAAAAACGTCGAAAAAATGAGTTTTTTGCATTTTTAACTATGGCGCACCAACAGGAAATATCTGGAAAAATTCAGGCGAGTAATTTTAAACAAAATACAAGTTTTTTTGCAAGAATTGGCCCTATACCGCATTCCCCGTGAAAATAGGAAGGGTTTGAATTTTTTTTTCATCCTTTTAGGTTATATAGCATCATCAAATCTTTATGAAAAAATTTTACGTGATTTGTAACCATTTAAGCTATAAGCACGATTTTCTTGGGGTTTTTTTAATGACTAGATGCGGAGAAAAAAAATAAATAGTGAAAAAGTCATTTTTTCCATGCTGTGGACAGGGGGAGGAGGGTGGCGGTCTGCAAATATGACAAAAACTATTTTTTTAAATCCAAAACAAAGTTACAAGGTCCTTGCCTTAACTTTCTATAAAAAGTATCAGTAAAATGGAAAATGATGATATCATTTTGGAACATACGCTTAAAAGAAATGATAGAGGCTTTTATTACAATGAATTACATTAAATGAACTGTTATAATTAGAATACTGATTTTTAGATTAGCATTAATAATTTCATTAATACAAGGTACATCTTGAGTAATGTTCATAGGTGCTACACGAGCAAAATGAAAAGTTTTCAAGGTTATTCAAGTACCAGGTCCTCTAATACTTTGTGCAGTTAAAGCACCAACTGCAGTGACTGGTTCAAGTTTGGTTTTTATATATTTTTTCTTGCTTGTATGAATAAATTCCAGAAGTTGTGACACAGTTTAACGTATAATATACCTGTAAACTGGGACATCTGGTTTAATATGTTGTCTAATCCTAGCAATTATAATTGCAAATGTTTTCAAAAATTGAGCTGATTCTTGCTTAAATTCTTAACTTACACAAGAATATTTCTCTGACATCAAAAGTTCAGGGGTTACTTTAATAATACTAGGGCTGTCTAATGGATTTTCAATTTTGTACGTTGATGTAGATTTAATATATCATCAAGAACTCTTTTATAATCAATAAGGCAGTCTTTGCCTTCCATATACGTTGGATCCATAGAACCTACACGATAAAGAATTTAAACAATATCAACAAAAGAATTTTCAACTGTCATATCATAATGTAAACTAAGATCTTCTAAACTCTTACCATTCTTCTTTGCGTGTATCAAGTTTCAGCAATTTTAACAGCTGTATCTACAGCTGTTCATGGATCAAAATTCATTTTTCTTTCTCCACCCAATGAATATAATTTAAACTATATTTCTATTATTTGTTCTTCATAATATTCTGAAAAAAAAACAATTTATAAAACTAACAGAATTTTCTGGTAATTAACAGTTTATTTACTTTTCATATATAACGGTATTAAGATCATGCCAAAACTCCTCTTTTTAACAATATTTCCAATCCAAGTCTATCAATGAACGATGCGTTTAATCTAGTTTTTCGCTACAGTAAAAAAATTTATAAGAATAAACTTAAGTGCGGATAACTCAAAAGATCCATTAAAATACTATGCATAAAAAGTTATAAACTAACATTCAATATATAGTATTTTGAGTTAAAGAATACTTCTATCGGTTAAATAAAAATAAAAATATATATTTAAATAAATAAATAAAGATGGGTAGTCAGAAAGCTTTTGTTTATAATCATCCCCAAAAAATTCATTTAGTGTGTGTTCCAAAATTCTATCATCATTTTCTATTGAACAGATACTTTTTCTAGAAAGTTAAGGTAAGGTAAATAGTAATTATTTAATTATTCTTTTTTATTGATGGATCAATTCTTTGAAATAAGTAAATTTTTATTGAAAAATAATTATTTGATTTTGGAATAATTCAGAGTCTAATTTTCCTTTGAAATTAATTATAATTATAATAATAACGAGTGTTGTTTAATTAATAATTAGGCTTATAATTGATAAATGACATTTTACTAAATGATTTTTAAACTTATTTGAATAGTTTTTGAGTATTAAAACCAGATGATCATGTTTAGTACGTGACAGGCTATTTTCAATGAGAAAAATAAATTTTTTGCCCTAGGCCGCAAAATGACCATTTTGCGTCCTACGGAAAAACTTTAAATGTCTCGGCCTCGGGATAAAAAAACAGTATATTAGACCATGGATGCATATTGATCATCCTAGCTCGTGCAACTTTCGAGGCCTCGCTACGCTCGGTCCCAAAAGTTCACACTCACCGAGAATGATCAATATGCATCCTTGGTCAATAATGTACTATTTACATAAAAATGTATATTTAAAACTGTGATAACTCCTTATTGGTGACTTTTGCTTACACGAACCAAAATTTATTTTAAAGTTAGTAAAAAATAGAAAAAAATAAGCCTTCGAAAGCCAATTTTGGCAGCGGCAAACATTAAATAATTTCAATAACAATGTTTTACATATAAGAGCCAATCAGAAAACTGCGAGATTCAGGTCTGTAAAAAATCCTGCTAACTCTCTTCTTCATTTACAACAAGAAGTGTGATTATGCATTTTTCTCTAAAACATCAGGATTTTCAGAAAAAAAATGATAAAGTTGGGACTTTTCCAAAAATTTCGAAAAATTTTCAAATTTCAAGGTCCTGTAACTCTTGATCCTTTCAATCTGGATTCTTGAAAATTTTTTTACATATTTTGGGTGACAAAAACAATAAATTCTTAGAGTTTCAACGATTTTTATTTTTTTGCTCTATCAGTTGGCGTGAAATGTCCCATATATATACATATGTACGTACAGTAAAAGAAAATTTGATACAATTACAATATTATAAATATCAAATTAAAAAAATTTGAAACAAAAAAATATTTCTGAAGTTTTCAACGTTAAATCTTACTTTTTTAAACTATCAAGTCTCCACTTTTGATTGCTCTTTACAGCATGAATGATCTTATTACTACCAAAAACTACGAAGTTTAGTGATCCTGAATTATTTCTAAAGATCTTTAAAAGGATAAAAATAGATGGAAACCATTAAAAATGATAATAAATGATAAAAATTCTGAAGCATCTAAATATTTTTTTGTAAAATTTTGAGGATACTTTTATTAAAGTAAGAAAATAATACTCCCCAAGTTTAATCACTTGAAATCAACTCTCAAAGACGCTCAAACATTCAACGCTTTTCAAATTTGGTTCTTCAAAATCAACCTTAAGTTCCTTAAAGGTTGGTGTAAATGGGTATTAATTACCAATAAATTTAAAAAATTTGTTTCTTACATTAATGAAAATTTTGAAAAAAAAGATATTTGAAGATTCGAAACTTGAAGGTATTTATTTCGATTTTTTAACGATTTTTCACCTATTATCACCCATTCACACACCTCTTTAAGGTACCTAAAAGTTTTTCTCGATGACAAAATTTGGATAGCGTTTTATTCTTACTCTAATAGAACGATACTAAAAGTTTTAATGAAAAATATTTGTAAACTTGAAAGTTAGAACGATTTTTTAGCAGTCTTACCGATTTTCACATATTTTCACCTCCTACAATGCTCTAGGGTTTCTGAAAAAAACTTCCTATCTATTTGTTTTTGCGAGTAAAAAAGAAAACTAAAGGGAAAACTTAAAAGTTGAAAGATGTGTTAAAATTCAATGTTGAAATTTTCAAAACCGTAGTTTTATGTATCAACGGGGTTCAAGGGTTGTATAAAAATATAGAAAGATCATTAAAATCAAAATAATGAATAATAATAATAAGAATAATAATTTAATAATAATAATAATAATAATTTGATTTTTCTCTACCTCGATCACCGAAAATTCCACTGAAAATTTTTTTATATACAGAGAAAAAAGAATAAAAGTTATAATACTTTTTATAAAAATTACTATAATACATCGTAAAGCTGCCATATACTGTAATTTTGTACAAAAATTATCAGTAAAACGTAGTAAAATCCTACAATAATAAGGATGTTAATAAATATATTATAAACATCCTTATAAGACATAAGAATTTTGATATTTTTAGCAAAATTGATAAGATTGTCCTTCAATAATTAATTACATTTTATTTTCAGGTTTTGAGGGGATAATTTTCAAGTTTTACTTCAGATTCTACGAGAATAATGATAAATAAGAGTATTCTGTTTGTATATCTTTATTATCATTGCTTTGATTGTAAGACTTAAAAAAATATCCTCATTTAATTTAATGATATTTAAAGTAATATTGTTTTATGTTGTGAGAATCGACAAAATTGCGTGAGCAAAGAGAATTTTATTTATTTTTTTTTTATTTACTATTATTTTTTTATTAATTATTATTCAACATCTATGGAAGTAATCTTAATTTATAAGCAATGTAATTTAATTTCATAAACAACAAATTTTCGACCCAATGTTTTCAGACAAGTTTAGTATATTTTTTTACAGTTTGTAACTGCTACATTTAATGCCTTTTCCATGCTTTATCCTCACTCCACGCTTCCTAAATGAAATCCATGAACTTCTTAAAATAAAATAGTGCAATTTATCCCTTGATTAATATTTGATTACTAAAAAATAATTAAACTTTTCTTTAAATAGCATCATATGTACATTTATTTTACGCGATTTTATTTATTATATTATTATTCAAATTTAAGGAGCTATACCTTAAACCTTTGATAAATAAACAAAACTGGGCAGCTACTGTGCGTAACATAATTAAAAAAGTAATGACTGATGGATTGCAGACGTTATACAGTTGTAAAGGGCAAAAAGGAAAGATTCCTTTAAAACCAACTTTCTTCTATGCAATTATTAAAAGTAATTTTTACTAATAATAAATATGCATGGTTAGAAATATTAAAGACATGTCTGTTAAGAAAAGTTTACAGACAAAAATGACTGTTACTTTAACAGATAAAATAAAGAATTTAATATACATGTTAAATTGGCATACTTATGTCTGTTGATTTAACAAATATAAAGTAACAGACGAAAAAGTTAACAGATTACACAAATGTTTTTAATCTTGCATGAATATATATAATAATCTTGTAAAAATTTTTATAATTTTTTATTAGATATTGTAACTTAAGAATTTCCAGGAAACCGAGGAACCGAACAATAACTACAGACTTACGTGAGCGAATATTTAAAACGTGCTAAGGGTCGTTTAGGTTTTTCTGGTAATTTTAAATCAAATTTAGTTATTTGACTATTTGATATTTTACAGACATTATTTAATCAATATTTATTAAAAATAGAGGAAATGAAACTCAAAAAAAAGTAAAGGCGAAAAATTGATAACTAGAGAGGGAAAAGGAGCTTTAGCTCTTTCACATCGTGAACTAATTTAAAACAATGTAGATGATTTGAGTAAAAAGAATAAAAATTGTGACATAAAATTAATAGAATTCAAGTGCTCGATGAAGTTTGAATAACAGAAAACCTATATATCTTTACAATACACATCCCACACAGAATTAAAGATATCATTGAAATATTCCGAAATATTCCAATAGAATATTTCATTCAAATATGTATGGAAGCTTTATGGGAGAAAATAGAAATATTTATGGGATATTCCAAAGGAAACTACCTAAGAAGAACCCCTGGAAGCCTCCGTAAACCTTCCAAGGAAGATTCCGTTGGAAGATTGATGAATCATTGCACCGAAAGAATTCATGGAAGCTTGCATGGAAGACTCCGTTTTCCTTTCGGGGAAATGTTGGGAATTTTTACTGGAATATTCCGACTTAAGTCTCCTGAAAGCTTCCGTAAATCTTCCAAGGAAGATTCCGTTGGAAGATTAATGAATCATTGCACCGAAGAATTCATGGAAGCTTGAATGGAAGACTCCGTTTACCTTTCAGCGAAATATTGGAAATTGTCATTGGAACATTCGAGTGGAGGGCTCCTGAAAGCTTCCGTAAACCTTCCAAGGAAGATTCCGTTGGAAGATTGATGAATCATTGCATCGAAAGATTTTATGGGAGCTTTATAAAAGACTTCGTTTTCCTTTCAGCGAAATATTGAAAATTGTCATTGGATCATTCCAGTGGAAGGCTCCTGAAAGCTTCCGTAAACCTTCCAAGGAAGATTCCGTTGGAAGATTGATAAATCATTGCACCAAAGATTTCATGAGAGCTTTATAAAAGACTTCGTTTTCCTTTCAGCGAAATATTGAAAATTGTCATTGGATCATTCCAGTAGAAGGCTCCTAAAAGCTTCCGCAAACCTTCCAAGGAAGATTCCGTTGAAAGATTGATAAATCATTGCACCGAAAGATTTCATGAAAACTTAAATGGAAAACTCTGTTTACCTTTCAGCGAAATTTTGGAAATCGTCATTGAAATATTTCAGTGAAAGGCTCCTGAAAGCTTCCGTAAACCTTCCAAGGAAGATTCCGTTGGAAGATTGATGAATCATTACACCAAAGATTTCATGGAAGCTTTAAAGAAGACGCCATTTTCCTTTCAGAAGAATGTTGAGAATTTTTACTGGAATATTCCGACTTAAGTCTCCTGAAAGCTTCCGTAAATCTTCCAAGGAAGATTCCGTTGGAAGATTAATGAATCATTGCACCGAAAGAATTCATGGAAGCTTGAATGGAGGACTCCGTTTACCTTTCAGCGAAATATTGAAGATTTTCACTGAAATATTCCGGTTCGAGTATCCTGGAAGCTTCCGTAAACCTTGCAAGGAAGATTCTGTTGGAAGATTGATGAATTATTGTAGGTAAAGACCCAAGAAAACTCTAAGGAAGACTGCATTTACCTTGCAGCTAAATATTGGAAATTTTTGACTGAAACATTCGGGCCGAAGGCTTCAGGATGCTTTCGTAAACATTCCATGGAAGATTCCATCAGTAGACTAATGAATCAGGAATTATTATTTTCAATGGATGTAAAACGGAGACTACACTAGCACTCATAAATATAGTTTATCCTCGTTCGTAAGTTAATAGAAAACAATGTTAATGACGCTATAGCTACACCAAATGGAAGCTTCCAATGTTTTTTCTGCAGTGAATTAAATCTTCCACGTTTTCTTCTAGGAAGCTTCCGGTAATATTCCACTGAAATATTCAACGAAAAACTTACCGAAGCTTCCTGGAAGCTTCCACTAAAATATTTCAAGAATGATGTACGGAAGCTTCGATTAAGCTACCACTGAAATATTTCATGAAAGATTTACGGAGACTTCCAGTAAGTTTTCACTGAAATATTTCATGAATAATTTACGGAACCTGTCGGTAAGCTTCCATTGAAATATTCCATGAATAATTTACGGAAGCTTCCAGTAAGCTTCCACTGAAATATTCCTTGAAAGACTTGTGACGTGGTACGCCTCTATGAATAAATAATTTAGATAATTAATTCACTTTCCCCACTGAGCACTATGACACACCACCAACGAAGACTACCGACCCGGGCGCACGTTAAGTTAATAAAAGAATTAGTTAACTAATGAAATTGTTTTTTTTTTTCATTTACTGGTATCACGAGACGACAGCGACACATGTGTAGCAGACGCGCGCGGTGGCCATTACCAATACATCGAGAGCCCCTGTATATGAACGCCGGTGCTGCTATAGCAGCCTGTTGAGCGATAGCGTACATACGAATACCTGTGAGCGACCGCGCGTGCGCTAGGAGTCACCGTACCATGAAGAAGACTTAGAAGAGAGAAGAGTGCAACAGCAATAATGAGCAAGAGAGATGGGGAGATTCACACGCTAAGAGAACGAATCTCAAGTGCTGGCGCGTCGATCTCTCGCGCATTAAGCGAAGAGAGAGAAAGAAGGCAATAAAGAAAGATGGATAGAGAGCATTAGAGAGGGGATCGTCACGATTCTTTTCTTTTAACTGAGCCTCGATACCATGCATATACGTACACATATGTATGTGTATATGAAAAAATACTATATGTAGCCTGTGACAACCAATCTACACGTAAGAAGATAGAAAAGGACAGCGAATAAAGAGAATAAATGATTAAAGAAGAGGAAGAATAAAAAGTGGTTTAATTAAAATTAAATTAAGAACTTTAATTTAACACGCATTATGATTTTATAAACGTGTAAATTAGCTGAATTAAATTAAATTAAAGTGCACACAATTTGAGCGTAAATGTGTGTGTTAAAAAGGAAGTAAACGAAGACCAATAAGAATCATCAAAGAAGAGATGTAGAAGAGTGATTGGAGAAAAAGAAATTAGGGAAGGACACACAAGTATGACAAGAACGAAGAAGAAGGAAGTAGACTTGGAAAAATTCATTCGACTGTCGACCTCGTGCCACATCGGACTTTTTAAATCGCTGCTCCAAATTACAGTTTTTTTCTCGTGTCGTCACAAAAATCAAGACAAGGATTCTTTTTCGTTTCGTGTGCTGCTGAGGAGAGAAAGTATTGGGGAGAAAGCGAGAAGTCCAGAGAGAGACGAGCGGAGACAAAACCCTTGACGTCGCCGGTAGCGATCAAGAGAAAGAAAGAGAGAAAGATCGAGAGACCGCCGCCATTATCACCAGCACCAGCCCGTCGCAGCTTCTACATCCTGATTATCGTCGACTGTATCGACCCAGGAGACTGAAAATTCAGCAACGGTGAGTGGGCTGCGCCCAGAAATTTTCGCTTATTTCTTTGTAAGTCAACGGCTCTCGCCGATTGATTGTAGAGTCAGTGAAGTGGTTTTCCGAAAATTCTTGACAGTGCGCGAAGTGAGTAGTCATAGATTTTCCTTTTTCCTGTGTCGAAATTTCGTTATTTAAAATTTTGTAAATTGTGGTAAATGAATTTAAATTTTCCTGTTAAGCGCAAGAAAAATAATAGTTATAAATTTCCATTACTTTATTAAGTGAAAATTTTTTCAATTAACGTGCGTAAAACAAGATTTCTTTATTGAAAGTTGTAAAGCGAAATAGAATTAAAATTTCTCTTTTTGTTGTTATAAATTAAAAATTTTGATTAGACCGTGAGTGCCGGAGTGTGTGAGTTACGTGAGCACGTGTTATCAGAAATAAAATCTAGACTGGTGAGACGCGTGTTAAATTACCGGTTGAGCGAATAATATTAAATAGTGATAATATAAAATTTTTTTTCTTTCGTACGTAGTGGAAAATATAAAATCAACTTTCGTTTCTGGTAACACGTGGGCGCGTATTGAGCGCCGAGAGTGAAAGAGAGAGAGAGAGACGCGAAGCGAACCAAATGGCCACCGGAAGACTGCCATTTTAGATTACAAAATTTGCGATTTAAAAAAAATTATATCATTAAAATTTTTTCTTAATTCTTACACTAATAGAGATTTTAAGTGAATTGAAAATTTTTTTTGTGATTAGAATAACAGTTAATATAAAAATTTTTTTTTAGTAAAAGTATAAATTTCTTTGTGTATAGGATATGAGAGAGCGCGAGTAGGTAGAAAATAAGCAAGATTTATTAAGATCGAGTATAACTTAATAAAAATTTTTTTAAACTAAGTGAATACAAATTAAAAGTTTTCTGCGTGTTTCTCTCCTCCCATTTCAGACAAGAATTCTGCTCGAAGCGAGCCACCTCCCGATCCAAGGCAGCTTGAGATTCATGTTCGCGCCTAGGTAGTTGGTGGTGTATCTGGCGCCCTTTATACAGATAGATTAAAAATTCGATACACCGATTTTGCCTGTGAGAATCGCCTCACTAGTAGATTAATATATTTGTTTAAAAGTATAAATTATTAAATTTACCGAAATTCTCGCATCGCAGTCTCACGGAGGCTTCCAGTGAGCTTCAACTGAAATATTCAATGAAAGACTTACGGAAGACTCCTGATCGAGGACATATCCATCTTCCGGGAAGTTTCCACTGGAAACTTACTGAAAGCTCCAAAGCTTTCTACCACATCTTCCGGGAAGCTTCTAGAAAGCATCCAGGAAGCTTACATGCTGTGTGGGATGTCATCAAATTTAGTTCATGTAGTTTAGATGTTTACAATTTTAGATACAATTACTTAATAACATGAATTAAAAATTATTGAAATGATACTCTTTGCTGAATTGTCATATTGACAACTAATGAGGTCTCAACATTTCGATTTATCTTTCGAATATATTATTTGATATTTTAAACATATTTGTTTAGAACTGTTTAAAAGTATGAAGTTTTGGACGTTAAAAATAGTTCTAAACAGTTTTGAACGAATTCGAACAGTTTTAAATTTTTAATTTTTAATTTTTTTTTTAACCATTTTAAACTCTTTTGAATTTTTGTAATAAAATCGACTGACAAGGAGAGTGTTTCACCTTCGGGTCACCGTTTTTGCTCAAATTTTGGGAATGTTTTCTAGATGCAGAAATATGAAGAAAGCCAAAATTTTAGAGGCCAACGCTCAATATTTCCCTAGTTACAGGCCATCGAAGAAAATTACTAAAAAAGTTACTAGATTTTCAAATGCTTATAGTTCCTCAGGATTATTAGCTAGAAGCTTAAACCTTTTTTTCAAATGAAAGCTGAGCTCAAATCCTTTTGAAATAGCACCTATACCATCTCAAAATATTATTTTTTCCCAAAATTAGAGCGTAATAAAGATTGAACCCAATTTTAGCTTTTATTATTAATTAATGTTTTAAACAAAAAATTCAGGTCCAATCTTTATTACGCTCTAACTTTGGGAAAAAATAATATTTTGAGATGGTATAGGTGCTATTTTAAAAGGATTTGAGCTCAGCTTTCATTTAAAAAAAGGTTTAAGCTTCTAGCTCATAATGCTGAGGAACTATAAGCGTTTGAAAATCTAGTAACTTTTTTAGTGATTTTCTTCGATGGCCTGTAACTAGGGAAATATTGAGCGTTGGCCTCTAAAATTTTGGCTTTCTTCATATTTCTGCATCTAGAAAATATTCCCAAAATTTGAGCAAAAACGGTGACCCGAAGGTGAAACACTCTCCTTGTGAGTGCCAAGAATTCATCACAGGCTAAACAAGGAGAGAAAATGTGTAGCTAAAGAAAGAATGAAAAAACATTCTGGATGATGACATAGCTAATCGCCTTGAGCAAAAAAGAAAATAATCAATTTCTCTAAAAGGAAATGATCGAAATACACACAAGCACGGCCAATCTTCTATTATATGTTCAAACAATTATCATATATACTATCATTTATCTCATAAACCATGACATAAAAGAATAAAAGTAATGTAATTGATTAAAATTTTTTTACATTTATTTAGGGACGTCTTAAAGACGTTTTAAAAACGTCGCTCCTTTTTCTATTCCTGGGGCTTTCATGAATAAAATACGTTTATAAGACGTTAATAAAACGTTTTAATAACGTTTTTCTTTTTCGACTCTTGGGGCCTTCATGAATAGAATACGTCTTAAAGACGTTAATAAAACGTTTATAATTTTTTTATTCTGCTAAGTAAAAACGTCTTAATAACGTTTGAATAACGTGCATTATTCGTATTACAACGTTTTTCAAACGTCTTTAAAACGTCTCTGTAAACTTTTTTGGAAAAAATAGTGTGGCCAAAATAACGTTTAAAAGACGTTTTTAAGACGTCATTTTGCACATTCAGAATAAACGTTTTTTCGTGATTTTTAAAACGTCTTAATGACGTCTTTATGACATCCTGTGTTAGCAGGGTGTAGTTGCGTTTATAAGAACGTAAAACGTTTGTAGTGAATATAATGCATCGCGTCTTGACCAATATTTAGAGTGGGGATATTTTGTCGTTAATCAAAAGGGCTCGCGTATCGTCAGTTAGTCTGTACGAGAATGTCTTAATGGCAACACGCACTAGCTTTCTAAACTAAATCTTGTATTCAATATTATATCTTATTTATATAATAAAGACATTTTATCCTTGTATAATTTCTATTTCTTTACAAGTACATAGAAATAACTTTAACAGCTTTTATAATAAATATATGATAATATTATAATAATAATATTCTTATAAGAATAAATTAAAGGAATAGTTTTATTGTTTATTCAATCAAAATTATTTAATTTACAAACAATTTATAAACAATATTTTTAATTCTTAAATGTTTCTATAAATTTAATATTCTCAAATTATATTTAAGCAAATTTTTTATAACTACTTGAAGTAAGGTTTAAATTGTGATATAAAAAAAGATTAGAGAAAATTTTCTAATAATTTAAAATTGTTAATATCTTTATATAATTATTTTAAACTATTATATGCAAATATAATTTAAAAAAACGATACATTTTTAAATTTTACCACTAGTATTCTAAAGTCTTATGTTTTTAGGAAAAAAAGTATATTTTTTTGTATCACATTATTGTTGTGTCGTCGCGACACAGTTATAGAATAAGGCCTTAGGATGAGGTTAAAGTAGCAATCATTACTCGAGTTGAGTTTATGAATTCCAGCCGTGCTATAAGCTTCAGTCAATGTTCTTTCATCTGCCGGCAATAACGAAAAACTTCTGAGTTATGTTATTTCTTTAAATCGCGATTTGTGCAGTTAATTCTTCAAATTTTTTTAAAGTACTTTTATTGATTTTTTTTCGATTAGAAGTTTTATGTCGCGTATTTAAATGCTATCTACATGCACGAAGAATAACAATTGATTACAGTAACTGAAGAGATCGGTCACTATAACCGAAGACACTATTATAAGCAGTAATGTGGCTAGAACAACTGATTGAGTAGAGGTGGTCGATTACACTTACCACCAGGGTTGGTTTCAGAAAAACTCTACGCTCATACTTTATGACTGTAAGCGTATAGATTTCGCGACGCCAACGCTGTTTCGCTATTATAGCAATCACACAATAAGTCGTCGCAGCGCCGTAAGCGCGAAATCTCTACACTTACAGTCATGAACTGTGAGTGTAGAGCTTTTCTAAAACCAACCCTGCTTACCACTCACTTCGGTTAAGGTAACCGAAAAAGGCAGCGTGGTCCATTGCTCGAATTACGAACTATTGTTGTCATAAAAGAAAACAGTAGGTATAACCGAAGTATTTTAAGAATACATTACCGAAGTTCCGACGGTCATCTTGACATAATTTCATTCTCCGTGTGCTTCAACCGCAACTACTGCACTATAACATAATATTTATTGCTAGAGAGAGAGAGAAAGTTAAGGTAATTTTCCAGTCACTCTCTAGTCAAAGTAGATATAAGAAAAAAATATTCATATAAATGTACGAAATAGATTTTGAAATATTTAAAAAATTTTTTAATATTTTTAGCAGTGGCATTAAACAATAATTGGTAATGATAGGAAATCATCGAAGATTTTTTCAGACATTGATTTGACTGAAATTCAGTTAACAAAATTTGACATATAATAACACGTATTTTGAAATCCAAAACAATAAACATTCGACTTCTCAACTAACCTTCGTTTCACCACATTTTAGGCATTTTAATAATCAATATTTCAATATTTTACAAGATAATGTATATATTGATGCATATTTTTTTAAAGTTCAAACTATTAAATTTTCGTTTTTTAAGTGTTTATCAACTCAATATTGATAAGAACTCTTTCTTTTACTGATTCCCAGTGTGACTTTCTCAGAACAATCAATGTGAAAGTACTACATTTCGATAATTATTTTTATAGAATTTTACAAAATAAGCGGCATTAAAATTCCGCAGATATTTTAATTAAACCCAAAAATATGATTTTACCATGCTATAATTCTACTTTTAGTTCATTCAAATAACTGGCGAACTACTTGTTTTTATTCAATACAATTATAATAATAACTAGTAAATATTTTTACAAAAATTTAATATGAAATATATAAATAAATATTATAAATAATAGTTAATAATTTTAAACGTTGCAAAAAAAGCTGTACGGTGATAAAAAATATATTCTTATTGGGGTAGAATTTTTTTAATTTGACATTTGCAATAAAATTCAGACGAGATAATTTTATGCAACAAAAACACCAAAAGGATCTTAATTATACAATATTTCTTCAGAATCGTCGGCAAGTCATAATTTTTTTAGTACTACTTGGAATCTAATTTTTTAAACCTTAAGTATACCAACTTTCAAGATAAGTAAGGTTTTTTTCCAAGAAAAATAATGAAAAATCTAATGACTTCCGGTATGTTTTACATATGATGCCATATAAAACAGTCAATTTTCAAAATTTTGGCTTATTAAATTTTCAATGATAATTTAGTCTCAAATTTCAAGTGATGATGCTATGAGCGTTTAAGAATAACATCGCAAAGTTTCATCAAAATCTAGGTTCATCAAGTTTACTGACGAACTACCTTAATGCAAAGACAAAAGAACATGTGTCTATGGTGACTAGTTATAATAAAAATTAGCAATTGACGTGTCTAGACGAATCAAACTGCAAATGATGATAAAAAAATCAGCCCATCACTATATATTTTTTTGTTGGGTGTTGAATTATGCTGTTAGTCCACAAGCGAATTGTTAAAGTTAGATTTGTGCGGTTCACATACATGCGCAAAAACACTTTTGCCTTGCGTATTCGCTTTTCTAATGTGTGTACGTAAAAGAGGTATACTTTTAGGTATATAATCCTCAGTCAACTCAATTTTCCAAAAAATACTGTGAGCGCCCGAGTATGTACGGCCCTGAAACCGTACGATACTGGAAGATGCGCACGCAAACACCCAAAAAGATCAAAGTGGTTGAACATGCAAGCGCGCGTATGTACGTACACGCACTTGCATGTGTAAGTACCACTGAGAGTACACGGCGGCTCTCCCTCTCTTCTACTAAGTTAGAAGAGTGGGAGAAAGACTGAAGAGAGCTGATGCAAGCAGTGCGAAGAGCTCGTGACTCTCGTCACTCTTGGATCGGCTCTCTCAGCATCAAGACACGCTTGCTCGTAGCACAAGTGGCGAATGGCCCAACACGTGCTACAAGCAAGCAACTCTTTGTTAAGCGCGAAACATTGTACTTTTCCATATTGTAATTTATCCGATTTAATAAATAAATAAAGAGCAAATCCAAGATAAACCTCTATCCTATTAACTCAGTGCAAAGCCCCGAATATTAAGGCATTTGGTCTTTAATAATAACGGGCTTTACACATAACAAACCCAACATTATTAACAAATATATTTTAAAAGTCAGCTATAGCTAGGCAAGGTGTCCTAGCTATGAACGACTTTAACAACAATAAAAAGAAATACAGGGTCCGAAATAGCTAGGCATGGCGCGCTAGCTATTTAACGATCCTTTAACGCGTAAAAATAAATGAAATAATTATTTAAATAAATAATAATTAAAATAAATAATAGGAAGGAATGTTACAATACAGACTTACATAGTTTTTCTTTTAAGCCACAGATACATATATATAGATATAACTTGGATTCTCTTAGACAGCTTTTAAGTAAATCCACCAGGATCGTGGCGGTATCAGAGCCCATATACACTATGTTCTTTGTACCGTACTATACTTTTGGACGAAGTCGTTGATTGGGTGATTTTTTAAAAACGACCAATCAGGGATTCCATCCAAAAGTATAGCACACGGAGCACGGCACAAAGAACAATGTAGATTTTTTTTTAACTTAATATATGAGGATTGTAACGTCGGGCAATTTTGCCGACTTCTTTGAAACAAAAAAATTCATATTAATATCTTTTCACGAAAATTTCTTTTTTTAAAATACTTTCAATGTGTTTTCCTATAAGACCAACACTTTATTTTTCTGTTAATTATTTTTAAATCATTATTTTTCCATTATTATTTTGTCCGATCTGTATATGTTTCGGTGTAAACTCATTTTCTTTTGAGACAAGTAATTATTGTACCTTTTAAATAAAATAAAGTAAAATACTTCAGCTGTGTAAACAATCGTTAAGGGATACTCTAATCTTGGGTACCTGAAAAATATTATGTAGAAATTCACACGTATTTTCGTGTATACCCTACTGAAAAATATATATGAGATCTCATATGAGATTTTGGCACGAGAACTCATATGAGATCTCATATGAGATCTCATTTATATTTTACATTTTCAACCCTACTAAAAAATATATATGAGATCTCATGAGATCTCACATGCGATCTCAAATGAGATCTCACATGCGATCTCATATCAGATCTCATATGAGATCCCGTATGAGATCTCATATATATTTTCTATTTTCAACCCTACAAAGAAATATATATGAGATCTCATATGAGATCTCACATGCGATCTCATATGAGTTCTCGCATGAGATCACACATTACAATCTCATATGAGATCTCATATGAGATCTCGTATGAGTTCTCATATATACTTTATATTTTCAACCCCTACTGAAATATCTATATGAGATCTCATATGAGATCTCATATAGATTTTTCAGTCGGGGTTGAAAATATAAAGTATAATGAGATCTCATATGAGATTGTAATATGAGATCTCATGCGAGAACTCATATGAGATCGCATGTGAGATCTCATATGAGATCTCATTTATATTTCTTAGTAGGGTTGAAAATAGAAAATATATATGAGATCTCATACGGGATCTCATATGAGATCTGATATGAGATTGCATATGAGATCTCATGTGGGATCTCATTTGAGATCGCATGTGAGATCTCATATGAGATCTCATATATATTTTTCAGTAGGGTATTGAAACTGCCTGAAAAATTTTACCGTTATCAATTAGAACACCGAGACAGAAACTCATTAAGTTAGGCGCCAAGGAAAAATATACTCATAATTACCTAAGAAACTCATAATATTCTTTTGCAAATTAATAAATTTTGTTAATAATAATTTACTCATAATGTATTCTTTTTTTTTATATATCAACACACAAATTTTATTATAATAAATAATTTCTTTTCTTCTATAAATAAAATATTTAAAAATTAATAGACATTAAAAAACAAATAAATATAAAAACAAATTGTTATTATAAAAAAACAACATTAAAGATCATACCTAAAAAGTTTTAGAAAGAGTATCCCTTTGTTTCAAAAATATGATATAGATATGAAATTATTCATATAAAAAAATAACTAATTCTTTTTTATGTAAAATTTTTATAAACTTCTATTCTTTTTCTTTCTTAAAAAACTAATATATATATATATATATATATATATATGGGTCAAAATAACATCTTTTTATAAAAGTGTGCGCATGTGGATCACCGATTTTGCTGATTTTGAGATATGTTTTAGTATTATTAAAGTTAGGAATCTGTGCAAAATTTCAGCTCTCTAAGTGCAAAACTCGCCGAAATATGGCCTTTCAAAGGTCAAAAACTCCGCTTTTTTCGGCTGTTTTTCACTCTTTTTCAAAATTCTGCCAAGACTCGAGTTTTTAACATATTTTAATTCGGCAGGCGGCAATTTCTTCGTTTTTATGTTAATTTTAAATTTTCGTAATTATATTTTTAAAAAATTCTAATCAGGCTTCTGAAAACTCTTAGAATAAAATACTGATTTTTGACATTTTTGACAATTTTTAAACAGCTGTAACTCATTTGAATTTTGATATTTTTAAATTATCAAAATTTTGTTTTATTGGTCAAAAAGAAAGCTTTAATTTGCATTTTTAAATTTTCAAAAAGGTTTAAAATTGACGGAGATACAAAGGTTTAAAGTTTGCGAAATTTCTAAAATATACGTTTTTTACAAAATTTAGATCATTGTAACTTTGGCCGGACAACTTCAAATTCACTAAATCTTACAAGAAAACTTTCTATAAGTCACGTAAAATGAGGCCAAATAGGCCTGGTCAATGGTATCCTACGATTTTACTATTATTTGAACCTCTCATAATTCAGTATTTTGCTTCACAAGTAAATCAATACACCCAGCTGTTGCGTCTTCTACTCATAAATGCGAAAACCTTAACAGATTCAACAGGCTATAAATTATGAAATGAGCGATAAAAAACTTGATTTTATGCTTGAGTATAGGTCTCTAGGTCGTTTAGAATAAAAGTTATAACAGTTTGAGAATTTTTTATTTCTCAAGGTATCAAATCCGTGAACGCTTACTCTAGCCGATTTTTAGATTGGTCTTAAATTTCCTATAACTTAATTTCTATGATACTTCAGGACTCTTATTGAAGCTCTAATTAAAAATTATTGCTTGTAATTTCAATATCTTTGATGAAGTATAAATGTAAGTCTGCTAACATCTAAAATAAACAACTTTATTTTTTCTTATAACATCGTTAAGTCCCTATTGAAAATAATGACGTCTTTTAAAGACGTCTTTAGAAGACGTCTTTTAAAGACGTCTTTAAAAGACGTCTTTGGATGTGTCTGGATTTGTAACAAAAAAAGAAGTCTTTTAATAACGTCATAAGTCACAAGAGAAAATTCAAAAGTAGTTAAACTACAGGATAATAATTATTTTTTTATTTTTCATTAAAACCTACAAAAATACCTCTATTCATTAGTTGAAATAGAGTGTGAGAAAACTATCATTATTTTAGATCAAACGAAACTGTCAGTTTATATGCTCTGAACGGTCTTATTCTTTTCGTGCGCATTTGCTTACCATAAAGAAATCAATCGCTAAAAAACGGTAGCCCTCTAACGAGCAATCATCAGTACTATTATACAAATTGATATGAATGTATATAATAGTACTAATGATTGCTCGTTAGAGGGCTACCGCGTTTTTTAGCGATTGATTCTTTATGGTAAGCAAATGCGCAACGAAAAGAATAAGACAGTTCAGAGCATATAAACTGACAGTTTCGTTTGATCTAAAATAATGATAGTTTTCTCACACTCTATTTCAACTAATGAATAGAGGTATTTTTGTAGGTTTTAATGAAAATAAAAAAATAATTATTATCCTGTAGTTTAACTACTTTTGAATTTTCTCTTGTGACTTATGACGTTATTAAAAGACTTCTTTTTTTGTTACAAATCCAGACACATCCAAAGACGTCTTTTAAAGACGTCTTTAAAAGACGTCTTCTAAAGACGTCTTTAAAAGACGTCATTATTTTCAATAGGGACTTAACGATGTTATAAGAAAAAATAAAGTTGTTTATTTTAGATGTTAGCAGACTTACATTTATACTTCATCAAAGATATTGAAATTACAAGCAATAATTTTTAATTAGAGCTTCAATAAGAGTCCTGAAGTATCATAGAAATTAAGTTATAGGAAATTTAAGACCAATCTAAAAATCGGCTAGAGTAAGCGTTCACGGATTTGATACCTTGAGAAATAAAAAATTCTCAAACTGTTATAACTTTTATTCTAAACGACCTAGAGACCTATACTCAAGCATAAAATCAAGTTTTTTATCGCTCATTTCATAATTTATAGCCTGTTGAATCTGTTAAGGTTTTCGCATTTATGAGTAGAAGACGCAACAGCTGGGTGTATTGATTTACTTGTGAAGCAAAATACTGAATTATGAGAGGTTCAAATAATAGTAAAATCGTAGGATACCATTGACCAGGCCTATTTGGCCTCATTTTACGTGACTTATAGAAAGTTTTCTTGTAAGATTTAGTGAATTTGAAGTTGTCCGGCCAAAGTTACAATGATCTAAATTTTGTAAAAAAACGTATATTTTAGAAATTTTGCAAACTTTAAACCTTTGTATCTCCGTCAATTTTAAACCTTTTTGAAAATTTAAAAATGCAAATTAAAGCTTTCTTTTTGACCAATAAAACAAAATTTTGATAATTTAAAAATATCAAAATTCAAATGAGTTACAGCTGTTTAAAAATTGTCAAAAATGTCAAAAATCAGTATTTTATTCTAAGAGTTTTCAGAAGCCTGATTAGAATTTTTTAAAAATATAATTACGAAAATTTAAAATTAACATAAAAACGAAGAAATTGCCGCCTGCCGAATTAAAATATGTTAAAAACTCGAGTCTTGGCAGAATTTTGAAAAAGAGTGAAAAACAGCCGAAAAAAGCGGAGTTTTTGACCTTTGAAAGGCCATATTTCGGCGAGTTTTGCACTTAGAGAGCTGAAATTTTGCACAGATTCCTAACTTTAATAATACTAAAACATATCTCAAAATCAGCAAAATCGGTGATCCACATGCGCACACTTTTATAAAAAGATGTTATTTTGACCATATATATATATATATATATATATATATATATATATATATATATACACATATAACAGTTTTAAATAGTATTTAAAAACAATGTTTAATAATAAAAAATTGCGTATGCATCAAGCCTACACCACGCTTGAAATTAGAATATTGCGTTTCCATTATTTTAAATTTATTTGTTAAATAAAATTTAGAAATTAAGTTTAGTTTTTCAAAAGCGTTGAACAAAAAAAAAAACAAAAAAAAACAACAAAACCAAAATTTTTAATTAATTATAATTTTTATACGTTAAGCGTCCTTTTTATTACCAAGCGTCTTTTTTTGTGTGTGAAGCATCTCTCTATTTTTCTTTATTTTCTTTATTTTCTTTAACATTTATTTCACTTATATTAATTTAAAACTCTAGTTTTAATTATTGAAAAGTTAATAATATTAGTATTAATTTTACCTCTTTTATTAAACCCTTTTTATTGTTAAACTTGCGTTAGCATCTATTTTTATGCGTAATTCTACTTTATATATATATATTAATTTAATATTAATTGATAATGTTTATTTAATTAATATCTATTTCATATTATTCTTTTGTTTTCACTTTTGCAAATAAATAATTTAATTTACTAATTATTAGATTTATTTAACCTAGCTTATTTTATTATAGATATTAGTTAAAAAATATTATAAATTAAAACTCTAGTTTCTAGTTTTATCTTTTTTATATACGTAATTCGTTATATTTTTAATAACAATTAGATTTAAGACAATTTATGTAGCTTACTTTCAAAAGAGAGAGAAAGAAAAGTAGAAAGAGAGAAAGGTAGAGAAAAGAGAAAGAAAGAAGAAAATAGACACTAGGACAGCCAAGTGACAGACAGAAAACAGAATTGACCAATAGAAAAATTTTTAATTTTGGAAAACTACCCAAGCGGGGGTGGTTAGTCAACGCCCCAATCCCAGGGTATATAATCCCCAACTAGGGCCCAAAATCTTCAGTGCGCCTTTGAGCGTGTCTCATAAACACGCTCTCTACTCTCTTCAGGAACTTCAAGGAAGCAACAGCAATTCTCAATTCACTACAAGTCAACAGCAATTCTCAATTCACTACAAGTCAACAGCAACTCTCAATTCACTACAAGTCAACAGCAATTCTCAATTCACTACAAGTCAACAGCAACTCTCAATTCACTACAAGTCCACAGCAACTCTCTATACATTTCTTTCTCTACCCTTTTTTTTGGATGTAACTAAAATTTATCGTTTTCTTTTCATTAAATTCAAAATTAAAAACAAAACCTTTTGTTCTTATTTTTGATCATCCAAATAACAAACAAATTTCTATTTTATTATAATATTTTCTTTTGATTTAATTTTTTTATATATAATTTTACAACTATCTATTTTTCATTAATATATATATATATATATTTCATATATTTCTCTTTTTAAATATAACGCGACCCCGACTTTGAGGACCGTCCTCATCAGACCCCAAGCAGAGTGATAGAGACATGTTGCTTTGCTTGGCTAGGGGTATAAAAATTTAATACTCAAATTAAATAAAAAATTAAAATCGCGACGCGGAAAGGACTCGATATAGGTCCCCGCATTTCAAGGACCAAATTAGACTCTCGCCCCGCGTAAGTAACACGTGGTCAAACTCGACAACAACCCACTAAAGCGCGACGCTGCGTAAAAGAATTTACGCGTGTGTAGCGGCGATTAATGAGTTATTAATTTAATTCATTTCTCGACGTTACAGGATATTGTCCTGTATATAATTAACTTTTTCCATATGACGATATCACATAGATTCTAGCTCGGTCCCCATTTTACACATTACATCAGGCTAGACCATCTGACACATCATACGAAAAACTTTGATTACCGATGAATAGTCAATCATGTTTCGTCTACTACATGTTTCTTTATAGATGCGATCCTTACTAGATACTATCAAATCATCAAAGGAACATGTAGTAGTCAAGATAGGCGTACCATATTCAAAAATCCGAACGCGCACGGAACGTGCTGGGTGAGTTGCAAGTATCTTTGTGCTTTCCGTGCGAGCTGCATGTGGACAGTCCCTAGGGAACAGTCCTTAGGGACTGTCTACATGCAGCTCACACGGAACGCACAAGGGTATTCACAACTCACACGGCACATTCCGTGTGCATCGAATTTTTGAATAAGGTACGCCCATCTTGACTACTACATGTTCCTTTGGTGATTTGATAGCCAATTCGGGACCTACATGCAGCTCACACAGAACGCACAAGGGTACTAACTTCGAGCATATATACATGGAGGCTGGTTATATGGAAAAATGGAGGCTATTTTAAAGATGATGTGAGATAGAAAGAAAATAACTACTTACATACTGTCTCTCTCGTGCAACGTTCACGGAACGTTGCGTGAGAGAGATATAGGATGTAAGTTATTATTTTCTATCTCTCTACCTAAAGTGGCCACCACTTTTTAACACGGCATGCTTCCTCCATAGTATATATCCCAATAAACAAAAAGGAGACTTGAAGCGTTCTGAAAGATATCTTTAAGGAGGTTCTTGCGAGTACAGCTGAGGTCAAAATCGATAAAAAAAGTGAATATAGATATTTATATATTTATTTATTTTTGAGAATTAAATCATTATTTTTTACGTTCAAATATACTATGAACATTGCATTTTTTGCACGTTACGCACTTAGAATGTAAATAAATTGTCATGGATTCGATCGCGTAGTACAATGTATACATATATATATATATAAATATATATATATATATATGTATATATACACGGCGTCTGTAACCGGTTTCTGCTTTTATTTAAAGAAATTATGTAAACATAGTGGAAATAGAATAGTTTATCACAAAATAATATATATTTATATATAATATTATTAATTGTATTTTGTTATAAGAATTTAAAACTTTCGAAATTCGCGCACTTTTCTTGTCGCTGTTGAGTAACATGGCTCCTCTTGATCCGGTCGCAATGACGTTTATTAACTTTAACGAGTAATATCTTAATATTTACCACGGTAATGAGTAATTTACTAGATATCATTTGAAAGAGGAAACTTTCATTTAGACATTTGTTCATCTGTCTGTTTTTCAGAAAATCACTCCCTGCTTTGCGAATACGCAATTTTGATATATTTTATTCACAATCCCATAAGAGCCTGTACAAAAAAGTTTAAACTTTAAGTTCTGATTTTATTAAATTTTGCTCGGCAAGCCCATAAATTAAGCATACGATCGGATTCATTTTAAATAATAACCCTATCAAAAAGATCCAGTTGGATATCTACCTGGATTATCCAGCTGGATATGCAGCTAGATATCTAGCTGACGAGATATCCAGGTAGATAATCCATTCGGAAATCAAGGTGGATATCTCGTCAGAAATCCAGGTGGATGATCCAGCTAGATAACCGTCGAATATCCATCGAATCCAGCTGGATATTTAGCTGGATCTTTTTGATAGGGAAGAAACGTTATTGTGTAGTCTCAGAATTTTCACGCAAGAACCTCCTTAAAAAATAGAAGAAATCTTTCAAGGAATTCCGAAAGAAGACCAAAATAACGCTTAAAGATTTCTTATGTTCAACCAAATAGTCGAGGCAAAATTGGCGGGTGAGCAAAAAAAATTTTCGAAGGGAAAATTTTTACGGGATGACCTTCGTAAAGGGTCCTAAAATAAGGATCTGCAGTTTACCTGGCAAAAAAGTGTTCCCAATTTGTTTAAATCGATTTTATTTAAACAAATTCAGAAAGTTGTTTATTTTGATTCGAACAAAGTTTTTTTAGATTAATTGAGTGATTCTAAACAAAAAAGTATTTTTATGGTTTTTTTCTAAAGTTGACGGTTTTTGAGTTCTTAACAAATAAAGATGTTAAAAATCACTAAAATGCCCATTTTCGAAGCTCTGAGACGATACTAAAATTTGAATTTTTTTAGGTTGGCAAAGTTTTAAAATAAAATTTAGATACTCTTTAATAGAATCCCGAAGAGTAATTTCAAATCACTTCATTTTTAAGTGTTATTTTTCAGTTGTTAATTAAGCGCGTATACCCAGTATCTCCGAGTCCAAGCGCATACAGCTGCGTATGTCGTCTGTTAAAGTTCATGTCTTAACTCGCGCAGAGCGCATCGCTGATTTTTAAGTTGTTCTACGTTTCGGAAGATAATTTATAAGGAACTTATGGTTCAAAATATACTTTAATAGGTTTCATATCCTAAGGAGCTAGTAAAGCAATGTAAATGCCAGAAAAAGTGTAATACCAAAGCATGTTCATGTAAAAAAAATAATGTAAATTGTGTACCGTTATGTGGTTGTGATTTAGATCTGTGTAAAAATATTGTTAATTTTAAAAATATTTATGAATAAAAGTTTGAGTACAAAAAATATATTCACAAAATTCTAATATTTTCTTGATTAAATATTCATATATTTTTTAATGCGTATATTATATGTGGTAAATTATAAAAATACAATTAACTAACAAATTTTTAACTAAAGTATATTTTGAACCATAAGTTCCTTATAAATTATCTTCCGAAACGTAGAACAATTTAAAAATCAGCGATGTGCTCTGCGCGAGTTAAGACATCAACTTTAGCAGACGACATACTCAGCTGTATGCGCTTGGACTCGGAGATACTGGGTATACGCGCTTAATTAACAATTGAAAAATAACACTTAAAAATGAAGTGTTTTGAAATTACTCTTCGGGATTCTATTAAAGAGTATCTAAATTTTACTTTAAAACTTTGCCAACCTAAAAAAATTCAAATTTTAGTATCGTCTCAGAGCTTCGAAAATGGGCATTTTAGTGATTTTTAACATCTTTATTTGTTAAGAACTCGAAAACCGTCAACTTTAGAAAAAAACCATAAAAATACTTTTTTGTTTAGAATCACTCAATTAATCTAAAAAAACTTTGTTCGAATCAAAATAAACAACTTTCTGAATTTGTTTAAATAAAATCGATTTAAACACATCGGGACCACTTTTTCGCCAGGTAAACTGTAGATCCTTATTTTAGGACCCTTTACGAAGGTCATCCCGTAAAAATTTTCCCTTCGAAAATTTTTTTTGCTCACCCGCCAATTTCGCCTCGACTAAAAAGCAAACTTTACAGAAATCTTGAAAGTTCACTTTAATAAGCCCTGTTAAAAATAATAACGTCTTTCTAAGACGTCTTTGATCGTGTCTTAGATTGGAACAAAAAAGACGTCATTTTTCCAAGGTTTAGAAAAGCTATTTAACAAATGACGTATTTTTGTTTTTTCAAAAACGTATTTTTATTTTATAAAATACGTCTTTGAAATTATAAAAAAACGTTATTTGTTAAATAGCTTTTCTAACTATTGGAAAAATTACGTCTTTTTTGTTCCAATTTAAGACACGACCAAAGACGTCATTATTTTCAACAGGGTTTTCTAAACATTGGAAAAATGACGTCTTTTTTGTTCCAATCTAAGACACGACCAAAGACATCTTCAAATAAGTCTTCTATATACGTCTTTCAAAGACGTCTTTTTCTCCAAATTTAGGGAAAAAAACGTCATTTTTCATGACTTATGACATTGAAAAATGTCTTTATATGATATTTATTTCCCATTTAAAGCACTGATAGACCTTTAAGCGCGATTTTCTCTTTAACGTATGCGCATCGGTCTTACGACTGTGTACACCGCTTTCTGAATCCTAAGAGTGCGCCTCTCTCGCTGTAAGAGCGAATAGCTCTTATGCAGGAGCGCCGCCGTCTTACGTTAGATGGCGTTTTTCCTACAGTGTAAGAAACCCAATAAACACAGAGTTCTTGAAGTTATCTCTAAAGAAATCTTATTTCAGATTACTTTAAGAATTATCTAAAAGTATTATGTAAGATATCTTTCAGTATTTTCTAGAAGAAATCTTTACAAAAGTAATCTTTAAGAAAGCTTTTCCAAGTCTTAAGAAATATAAAGAATTCTTTAAGAAATCTTCATTTAGAATTCTCAAAAGAAATAAAAAATATTACTTAAAGAAATCTTTTCTAAGAATTTTTGAAGAATCGATATTTTCAAAAATATTAATTAAAGTAAACTTTTTTTGGAAATTTAAAAGAAATCTTCTTAAGTTGTTATCTTAACGAAATCTTTATCAAGAATTCCACTGCGAACTCTTTATAAGATGAATTGAAGAAAACTTTTTTTGGGAAATTTAAAAGAGATCATGTCATTGTTGTCTTCAAGAATTCTGATTTAATTTAACAATTAGAATTCCTTAAAAAGTTTTCTTTCAGAAATCTTTTTACCTTTTTATTAAAGACAGCTTGATGAATCTCAATTTCTTTGAAAAATACATATTGGGAATTCTAGAATAAAACTCAAAATAGTGCTAAGAGAAATCTTTTGAGGAATTCTCTTAAGAGGATATCGTAGTTCTGCTCCTCCTAATAATATTTTTATTCAAAGTTCATGAGTAAACAGTGCGTCAAATCAAATTCTTTCACTTCAGTAAGAAAATTCGTAAGATTAATCCTTAGCGCGGACAAGTCAAGAAATTTATCAAAATAATATACATAAAAAGTTATAAACAAACTTTCGATATATACTATTTTAAGGTTAGGTTCATCGAGCTTGATATCTAATTTTCATTCAAAGTTCATAAAAAAATATGAAGCTAAATTGAATTTTTAATTTAACAAAAATTATTGTATTAATATAGTTTTAGCGCGGACAAGTCATTATATTTGTCCAAATAGTGAATTTAAAAAGATATCAGTAAGATAAAAAAAGCAAAACTCGATTCCAACAACTACGACATCCCGTTAAGAAATATTCTATAATAATAGAACAACAGAGAGAAAGAGAAAGCAAAAAATTTATAGTTTTTCCTCAATGCATATATTTATATATTATAAATAAATATATATTAAATATATTAAATAATACATATTTACGTATTATGAATAAATGTTAATAAAATATATGATATAATATTCACATATATATATATATATATATATATATATATACTCTTCTACACGTTTTTGCCATCCCTAGATGAAAATTTGATAACACAAACAATTTTACAATTTTATAACTCCATAACCAATAGTCGTAGAGTAAACATTCCAACACGATTTTAAAGTTTACATAAAAACCTTCAAAAACCCGTTTCTTTCATTTTTAAAATCCACAAACTGACTCCTTAAACAATATTATAAAAAAATAAAAAAATCAAAAATATTTTGTGCCCAAAAACACACCTTTTTTCTATTTACACTTTTTTCTAGGCTGCTTAATTTTTTAAATATACGCATTTAAAAGAAAGGCCTTTTTTCATGAAAATCAATCTTTCATTGGTTTAGATGAACCAAATTCAATCATACACATCTCATTTCAAAGTTGAATAAATACTCTTTCAAACCAACTTTGCTTTTTGACTCTACGACAGTTGCACCTAAAATTATTCAAGTTTGAAGTTCATGAAAATATTTTCGATTTTTTCATTTTTCATTTTTTTATAATATTGTTTAAGGAGTCAGTTTGTGGATTTTAAATATACTAGCGACATTCATGCGCGCGAAGCGCGCAACAAATTTATACTCCAGGGTCAACTATGGATATAACACCTATAAACATGATAAGTAATTTTAATAAACGAAATTATTTTAGTAGCAATTTTATTGTTTTGAAAAAAATGATGAGTGGTCATCTATCAAAAATTAATTTTAATTAAAAACTAAAATTATGAACCTTAAAATCAAACAGTACGAAGTGCCTTTAATGCGTCATCAAAAAATAAAAAAATTAAATTAAAAAAAAATTTTAATATAATTTTTTACATACATAATTTTCAATATTTATATTAGTTCTTTGGCAAGTAGGATATAAGATCAAACTCTAGACATCGCAGCATACAACTGACCATGATCAAAAACTTCTCTTCATCAATCAATAATTATATTATTCTTGAGCAGCTGACAGCAGCTAAAAATTTTTTTAAGGAACTGAATAAACTAATAGCAGTATCTGTTTCAATTTTTCTTTATTTACAACATATAACTGATTTGAAACATAATAGAGACAAATCTGCATTGGTTACACACTGTAAAAATTCTGGCCATAGCTTTGATACAAACATAGGAACCTCAAAGATATTAGACATTGAATGCAATTATCAAAAAAGATTGCTATCAGAAATGATACATATTAAAAAATATGAAAATTGCAATAATACACGACACTGAAAAATTAAACAACGTATATAATAAATACATAGTTGAATTATTAAAAAGAATTAATTTTTTTGATAAAACGGTTTCAAGAATAAATTATTTACAATAAAACGCAATAATTGTTAAATGAGATTAAATATAATTGAATCAGATTCATTCATGTGAGTCAAAATCTTGAATCAAATACCAAGTACATAAAGGAACACACTTGCTAGTCACTTTGTACAAATGTAACTCACCTAAATTACCTATGTTAAAGATTTGTATAACTTGCGAAAATTTTTATTATTAATAGAAATATCTATTATTATATATTTTTATAAAACAAAAATAGTTTGACAGTTATGTAATACCACATGTGTAATACTTGTAAGTTTCATTTTTATTTTTATTGTTACACCTAAAATGTATTATTTTAGGTGATGTTTTTTTAATGTATTGTTGATGAATTTAGAAATTTTTAATCATTAAGAAACTGTTATCAGTTGTTATTAAATTTTATGTTTTAGCACCATAAGAAGCATCTCTAAAAAATAGAGGAGAAAAGTCGTTTTTTCTCTTATAGAAATAAAGAAAAATTGAAACAGCTGTGGCTATTAGTTTATTCACATTTAAAAATATTAAAGACAAAGTCTGTTAAAACCAGTTAACAGACAAAAATGTGTGTTACTTTAACAGACAAAATGTCTTTAAAGGATTTAACAAACAAATGTCTGTTAAAATTTTACTTATAAATTGCAGATATTGTCTGTCAATGTACTAAAACTTTTTTTGGGCTTGTTTTCCGTACACATACATACACGTTTTATATATAGTTTTATTTTTTTTTAATTCACGTTTAAATTAATAAATGTACAAGAACTCAAGAAATATTAAAAAGAACGTTTTTTATTATATCTTATATAATATTATATTCGTTTATAATATGATATTCATTGTCTAATGAATAGCTTTCGTGACATTTACAATGATATAATTTTAATAATTATTAACAATTTTTATAAACAAATTATAATAATGCGTTTTTTCAAAAAAAAAAAAAATTTATGATATTTTTAGGTCATTTTGAGTAAAAAAGGTTCTCATGAATATATTGCTAAAATGAACTGAATCGGCAGAAAAAATCGCAGTTTGAAAAAAGCGATTTTTCAAAACTTTGACAGCCTATAGCTCAGCTTCTACTGATTTCATTTTAACTCACAATAGCTTAAATTGTTTGTTAAAATATAAACTTAAAGATTACAATAGTTAGCGACCATATTTATAATGATTGCATTACCCATTAAGAGGCGGTCGGGACTATTTGCCGCATGCGGACAGGTGAGAGAAAAGTGTAAAATAATTTTTACTCAGCGATTTACAATTTACTGAAACAATAATATACCCCTAATATTGTCAATAACTCTAGCCATATATATGTAGAATAATTATTGATACTAATCTTGTTTGAAAAGTCTAAAATATTGTTGTAAAGCGAAAAATGCAGCGCGAGATAGAGCCGGCGTTAGCATATGTATTCATCATTCTTTGGTATTACTTTCTCTGTCGCATTAAAGAAAAATACACATGTTTACATCGACTCTATTATGCGCAGAATTTTTCGCTTTACAAAAATATTTTAAACTTGTCTTAATAAATTGTAAATCCGTGTATAAAAAATATTTTATATTCTTCTCTCTCTTGCAGCGTCACCAAGCGGCAAATGGTTCTGATCGCTTCTCAATCGTTCAGAAAAGTGCCGTTTTTTGAAAAATCGCGTTTTTTCAAACTTTGCAATTTTTTTTCTACCGATTCAGTGCATTTTAGCAATATATTCATGAGAACCTTTTTTCGAGATTGCATGAACCTTTACTTATATTTCTTATAAGCATTACAATAAATTTTTCTCTTGAATGTAATTTACTGGAAGGATTAAAAGAATTTAAATATTCTAGAAGAAACATTTCATCTGATTCATTAATGATTTTCATCACTATCAATTTCCGAGTTTTAAAATAATGTATGAAAATAATATAAATTTTGCAATAAAGAATCAAAAAGTTTTTCACAAAAAAAACATTTTATTTTTTACTTGCATTAAATTTTGTTTCAACTCATTCATATAAAATTGTTTTCACTAATTATTATATGCGTTACATCTTTAGTTTGGATCCCTGGTGAAAAAAATCAGGTGACAAATCACCTGATTTATCAGGTGATTTATCATGCCAAAACATCATGTAACGATTTTTTTGGTTTTTACACGTTTCAAACCATAGTTATTCAATTCAGAACAGTTTTTAAAAATTTTTGAAAATTTTGAACTTAGAAAATTTTTTAGATAATTTGGTCTTAGAAAAAATTTTGACTAATTTTACCAAAAATTTTCTAAGTTCAAAAATGTCAAAAATTTTCAAAAAATGTTTTGAATTGACTAAGCATTGTTTGAAACGTGTAAAAACCAAAAAAATCGTTACATGATGTTTTGGCATGATAAATCACCTGATAAATCAGCGTTTTATCACCTGATTTTTTTCAACAGGGTTACCCCTTTATGTGTACTAAAGCTTTCCGAAATACCTTCTGCTGTTATTATTTCGTTTTCCGTGCACTTGTAGATTGCTTTTATTAATTCCAGGGTTTTCCCCGTTATACCCATTCTTTCTAATTTTACAAATAACCTTTCTCTGTTTATTACGTCGAATGCCGTTTTGAAATCTATCAATGCCGCAAATAATTTCCCTCCTTTGTTTTTTATTTTATTTCCTATTATCGAATTTAATACCCATAGGTGGTCTCTTGTTCCTCTTTTCCCCCGGAATCCCGCTTGGCTTTCTTTAAATATATTGTTTTTTTCCGCCCATGTTCTTAGCCTTTTTGCTATCAGATTTGTTAATACTTTGTACCCTGTATCTAGCAGAGCTATCCCCCTGTAGTTGTTTGCTTCGTCTTCGTTTCCCGCTTTGAATATTGGGTAGATTCTTGCTTTTTCCTAACCTTTTATCAGCTGCCCCGTATTAAATATTCCGTTTAGTATTGCAGTTAATTCTTCAATCCAGCCCCAGGATAGATTTTTTAAAAATTCTGCTGTTATTCCGTCCTCCCCCGCTGCTTTATTATTTTTCATATTTTTTAATACCGTATTAACTTCCCATGTTTCTAATTCTTTGTTGTATTCTCTGTCTACGTCCGCTACTATACTATTACTATCTTTATTGTTTCGGTTTTCTTTTTCTTTCCTTTCTAATATTCCCTCCCTTTCTGCCCCTAGAAGTTTCTTAAAATGTTTAACCCAATCTTACTTTTTTATGTTTTCGCTTGTTCTTATTTTCTTTGATCTATATCTACTAACTACTTTCCAAAACCCCCCTACATCTTTGCTTTTTTCGAGTTCGTCCCATTCATTTTGTTTTTCTTTCTCTTGTATCTCTTTTTTAATTAATTTTAATTTTTTCCTTTCGTTTTTTACCATTTCTTTGTCTTTGGCCTCTTCTGTTTTGGACCATTTTTTTAACGCTGCCCATGCTTTTTTTTCTGTTCTTTAATTTGCACATTATTTTCAATTGACCATGTTTTATTTTTTATACATCTTTTTTTTAAACCTAATTCTACAATCACTTCATTTATGTTTTTTGTTAAATTTTCCCATCTTTCTTGTACTGATTTATCACTTATAATGTTATTTTCCCTATCTTCCATTGCTTTTTCGTATTCAGACTTTTTATTTTTATCCCACTTAATTATTATTTTTTCCGTTTCCCTTTTTTCCTTTTTTGTTGTTGTTAGCGTGTTATTGTCCGTCTTAATTATAAAACTTACTGGCAAATGGTCTGATTCTAGTCTAAGTATTATTTCTAATTTCCTGATACAGCTATCTTTTTCCATATCCCCTTCTATTATTAGGTCGAGTACTGATTGTCCCTCCCCTCCTATATAGGTTATGTTTCCTTCCCAGTCTCCCGCTGTCGCCCCGTTTCTTATAATAAAGTTCTGCTCTTCGCAAAATTTTAATAATTTTTTTCCTTCCCTATTTTCTATCCTATCCTTAGATTTTCTAATTTCTATTTTTTCCCCTCTTCCTTCTACACTGAAAAAAGGTTGGTACTCTACTAGCGCCGCGTGTCGGTAAACAACAGCGCTCGAGTTTTGAATGTATGTTTTCCTAATTCCGTGCAACATACGTCCTAAACCGTCGTCCTAAATCGAAGGACGAGGCTTCTACTCAACGTTTGCGTTACGTATGAGCTAAAGTCGCGCGAGTGCTTTCCAAAAGCGGACAGCATACGTTCTAAATGGAAAGCGCACATGGCAGCCCGCCGTTAGAGCATTATATATCCGCAAGAGGGCATCTTTTGCGCCAACCTTTTTTCAGTGTACCTGTTTGTCGGCTATTCTCGCATTTAAATCCCCCACTATTATTATTCTTACTTCTGTATCTTTTATATTTTCTATAATTTTTTTCAATTCTTTCAACATTTTTTCGATATTTGCATTATTATAGATTGTTATTATACCTATTTGTTTTTCTTTGTTTATTTTTATTTTATTTATTACAATTCCAAATTCCCATTCAATTATTTCATATTTTTTTATTTCTTTTTTTAATCCTACTATAACCCCTCCCTTAGCCCTACCTTTTATATTCAGTCTCACTGCCTTTTTTGTATACCAGTTAAATTCGCTATTTAAATTTTTAATCACATTTTTTTCATTATGTTTTTCTAACCATGTCTCTTGTATTAGCACTATATGGTATTTTTCTATAAAGTCTTTAATCTCCCTTAATTTAGAAATACCTGCAATGTTCCATGATAATACTTTGAAACCCCACTCCGTTGAATCTTTCTGTTATGTTTCGCTTCTGTCTTCTTGTTCTTCGAGCCTCGCTTCTTCGTCTTTCCATATATACCAGCTTTCTTGCACCTTTATTTTTTGATATCCTACTTGCACTTCTAGCCCGTTATTTCTTTCTTCCTTCGCTATTTCTTGCAGCCAGTTTTGTATCTCCCTTTCTCTGTTTGTGTAATCATCCTCTAAAACTATTTTTAAACCTTTGAGCATGTTCCTTCTTTTAATGATTTCCACTTTGTTTTCTAGTGAGTCTAGTTTTAACACTATACCACCTCCTATCACTTGTATTTTGTTTATGTATGCCGGTATCCCTATCGTATCGTATATTATTTTTTTGATTTCTTCTTTAAGCCCTTTACCTGCTACTCTCGTACCTCTTATAATTAAATTCTTTTTTCTTAACTTCCTTTCTTCCCACTCCCATTTTTTTTCTTCTTTACTTAATTTGTCTGGTATGTTTTCCAGATATTTTCTATACGCGATATTTTGTGTTTTATTTTCGACGCCGCTCCCCACTTTTTGGTTTTCGTTTTCTATAGCTTTAGCTTCTATCGTTCCGTTCTTATCTAGCATATTGCTCGCGCCATCGTTCTCGTAGTATGCCGACTTGCTTGTGTGCTCAGCGCTTTGCGTCGTCTGCGCTCCCTCTATCTCTTTCTCACCTATGTTCTCTTCTCTTCGTTCTACTAGCGAACCCTGGTTTTTTCCTCTTTCCTCCATCTCTTTTAATTTATCTTTAAAAATGTTTAATTCTATGTTAAATTGTTTATTTTCCCTATCCATTTGTATTTTTATTTTTTCCAATTTCTTTTCTATTGTATTTTTTTCATCTTTCCATTCGTCTCTTTCTTTTTTCAAGATTTCTATTTCCCGGCTTAGTTTTTCGACATTTACCGTCAAACTATTTAGTTTTTTATGTAGTTCCTCAGTCGCTGTATTATTAGGTTCGCAGGTTTGTCTATTTTGCGTGTCATGTGTGCTCGTTTTATCCAGTCCCTTCTTATTTGTTATATCGTTTTGTTCTTCGTACCTATCTTCTTTCTTTTTCCTCTGATCGGACAGTACGGTATCGTTGTTGTCGACTGTTCCATTCGCGTTACCCGCCATTTTCTGCTTGGATCTTTCTGGCGATCTTTCTGTCTTTTTGTTTTCATTAAAAACCAACTCATATGACATATTCCCATTATTTAGAAATTTTTTCATGTTTTTCGCCTCCAGTGTCACGTCTTCCTTGCTTTTTTTCGGAGGTCTACCTCTACCTTTCTTTTCTTTTTCGGTTTCTTTTGTCTCTGTCACTCTTTCGCGATCGTTTTTGTTCGTATCGTTTGTATCAGAGTCCGCCATTTTCTAACCTCTCTATTTGTTAAGTTTTTCCTTTTCTTTCACCGTCTGTTTTTATTTGCACCTTCTTCGACCAATTATTATAAAAAACACTTTAAATCTGTCCTCACTTTTATTTCACCTTTCTTTTAATTTTTTGTCACTTAAAACCCTTATTTTTTGCAATTTTCTCACGAGCCACGCACACGCCTGCCGTACTCTACGCTGTTCCAACCGGAAGTCCCTCTCGTTTAGTATATAAAATCGAAAATTCATGATACAAATAAATAAGCGCTTAAATTCTGAATAACAAATAAATGTATAGGTATTTAATATAGTTTGAGATGCAACTCTTACAAAATCAAAAATAATATCTGATAGAATCTTTCACCAATATTACAAATCAATATTTCATGAAAGATTTAAGAAATATTTCAGAAACATTTCTTGAAAGATTAATAATCTTTTATGAATCCTTTAATAAAATATTTCTGCAATCTTTCAACAATATTACGAATCAATATATCATGAAAGATTTTAGAAATATTTCAGAAAAGTTTCTTGAAAGATTCGTAATCTTCCATGAATCTTTCAATCAAATGTTGCTGCAATCTTTCATCAATATTACCAATTAATATTTCACAAAATCATTAAAGAATGTTACAGAAACATTACATGAAATATTTCAAATAAATCTTCTAGGCGGATATATCAATATTTTAGAAACATTTCATATCAATATTTCTGTTGCATTCCGAATCTTTCAATGAAATATTTCAGAAATATTTCAGAAATATTTCATGCTATGTGAGAAGTTATATAAAAAAGGGCGTCATTGTTATTAGAAAATAACGTCATTTTTCGTTAACATTTAACATACTAAACGACGTCATTTTTTGTTCTAATCCCTAACATACCGAATGACGTTATTTAAAACGCCTTTTGGTGTGTCAAGTAATGTATTGGGAAAATATCGTCATTAGATATAATAAAAAATTTAAATGGAATAAGAATTATTATTGCTGTTGCAATAAAGTCATTTTCGTTAAAAAAATTATGTAATTCTTATAACAATTATCTTATTTTTATAAAAATGTCTTTTTGGTGTAGCTATAGCGTCATTAAAATTGTTTTTTATCAACTTACAAACGAGGATAAACTATATTTATGAGTGCTAGTGTAGTGTCCATTTTACATCAATTCAAAATAATAATTCCAGATTCATTAGTCTACTAATGGAATCTTCCATAAAATGTTTACGAAAAATTCCTAAAGACTTCGGCCCGAAGGTTTCAGTCAAAAATTTCCAATATTTAGCTGCAAGGTAACTTCAGTCTTTCTTAGAGCTTCCTTGGGGTTTTTCCTGCAATAATTTATCAATCTTCCAACAGAATCTTCCTTGATAGCTTCCAGGATACTCGAACCGAAATATTTCAGTAAAAATCTTCGATATTTCGCTGAAAGGGAAACAGAGTCTTCCATTAAAGCTTCCATGAACTCTTTCGATGCAATGATTCATTAATCTTTCAACGGAATCTTCCTTGAAAGGTTTACGGAATCTTCCAGGAGACTTTAGTCGGAATATTCAAGTAAAAATTCCCAACATTTCCCTGAAAGAAAACCGAAGTCTTCTATAAAGCTTCCATGAAATCTTTCGGTGCAATGATTCATCAATCTTCCAACGGAATCTTCCTTGGAAGGTTTACGGAAGCTTTAAGGAGCCTTGCACTGAAATGTTTCAATAACAATTTTCAATATTTCGCTAAAAGGTAATCAGTATCTTCCATTCAAGCTTCCATGAAATCTTTCGATGCAATAATTCATTAATCTCCCAACGAAATCTTCCTTGGAAGACTTACGTAAGCTTTCAGGAGCCTTCCACTGGAATGATTCGATGACAATTTCCAATATTTCGCTAAAGGTAAACGCAGTCCTTCATTCAAGTTTCCATAAAATCTTTCGGTGCAATGATTCATCAATCTTCTAACGGAATCTTCCTTGGAAGGTTTACGGAAGCTTTCAGAAGCCTTTCACTGGAATGTTTTAATGACAATTTTTAATATTTCGCTGAAAGGTAAACGGCGTCTTACATTCAAGTTTCCATAAAATCTTTAGGTGCAACGATTTATCAATCTTCCAACGGAATCTTCCTTGGAAGGTTTACGGAATATTTCAGGAGGTCGGAATATTACAGTGAAAATTTCCAACATTTCCCCGAAAGAAAAACGAAGTCTTCTATAAAGCTTCCATGAAATCTTTCGGTGCAATGATTCATCAATCTTCCAACGGAATCTTCCTTGGAAGGTTTACGGAAGCTTTAAGGAGCCTTCCACTGGAATGTTTCAATGACAATACCAGTATTTCGCTAAAAGGTAAATGAAGTCTTACATATAAGTTTTCATGAAATCTTTCGGTGCAATGATTCATTAATCTCCCAACGAAATCTTCTTTGGACGGTTTACGGAAGCTTTCGGGAGCCTTCCACAAGAATGTTTCAATGACGATTTCCAATATTGCGCTGAAAGGTAAACGCAGTCTTCCATTCAAGCTTCCATGAAATCTCTCGATGCAATGATTCATTAACCTCCCAACGAAATCTTCCTTGGAAGGTTTACGGAATCTTGCAGGAGACTTAAATCGGAATATTCCAGTGACAATTCCCAACATTTCCCCGAAAGGAAAACGGAGTCTTCTATAAAGCTTACAAGAAATCTTCTGGTGCAATGATTTATCAATCTTTTAACGGAATCATTCAAGTTTCCATAAAATCTTTCAGTGCAATGATTCATTAATCTTTCAACGAAATCATTCTTTGATGGTTTACGGAAGCTTTCAGGAGTCTTCCATTGGAATGTTTTAATGACGATTTCCAATATTCCACTGAAAGGTAAACGGAGTCTTCCATTCAAGTTTCCATAAAATCTTTCGGTGCAATGAATTATCAATCTTCCAACGGAATATTCTTCGGAAGGTTTACGGAAGCTTTCGGGAGCCTTCCACTGGAATGTTTTAATGACAATTTTCAATATTTCGCTGAAAGGTAAACGGAGTCTTACATTCAAGTTTCCATGAAATCTTTTGGTGCAATGATTCATCAATCTTCCAACGGAATCTTCCTTGGAAGGTTTACGGAAGCTTTAAGGAGCCTTCCACTGGAATGTTTCAATGACAATTACCAATATTTCGCTAAAAGGTAAATGAAGTCTTCCATTCAAGCTTCCATGAAATCTTTCGGTGCGATGATTCATCAATCTTCCAACGAAATCTTCCTTGGAAGGATCATGGAAACTTCCAGGAGACTTAAATCGGAATATTCCAGTGACAATTCCCAACATTTTCCCGCAAGGAAAACGGAGTTTTCTATAAAGCTTACAAGAAATGTTTTGGTTCAATGATTTATCAATCTTGCAACGGAATCTTTCTTGGAAGCTTTGCGGAAGCTTTCAGAAGCCTTCCACTGGAATATTCGAATGATAATTTCCAATACTTCGCTGAAAGGTAAACAGAGTCTTTCATTCAAGTTTCCATAAAATTTTTTAGTGTAATGATTCATTAATCTTTCAACGGAATCTTCCTTGGATAGTTTACCGAAGCTTTGAGGAGGCCTCCATTGGAATGTTTTAATGATGATTTCCAATATGCCGCTGAAAGGTAAACGGAGTCTTCCATTTAAGTTTCCATAAAATCTTTCGGTGCAATGATTTATCAATCTTCCCACGGAATCGTCTTCGAAACGTTTACGGAAGCTTTTAGGAGCCTTCCACTGGAATGTTTTAATGACGATTTCCAATATTTCGCTGAAAGGTAAACAGAGTCTTTCATTCAAGTTCCCATAAAATTTTTTAGTTCAATGATTCATTAATCTTCCAACGGAATCTTCCTTGAAAGGTTTACGGAAGCTTTAAGGAGCTTTTTACTGGAATGTTTCAATGACAATTTTTAATATTTTGTTAAAAGGTAAACGGAGTCTTACATTTAAGTTTCCATGAAATCTTTTGGTGCAACGATTTATCAATCTTTCAACGGAATCTTCATTGAAAGGTTTACGGAATCTTTCAGGAGACTTAATTTGGAATATTCAAGTAAAAATTCTCAACGTTTCCTCGAAAGAAAAACGAAGTCTTCTATAAAGCTTCCATGAAATCTTTCGGTGCAATGATTTATCAATCTTCCAACGGAATCTTTCTTGGAAGGTTTACGGAGGCTTTCAGGGGTTCTTCGTAGAAAGTTTCCCTTGCAATATTCCAGAAAAATTTCTGTTTTCTTTCATAAAGCTTCCATACATATTTCAATGAAATATTCCATTGGAATATTTCTGAATATTTCAATGATATCTTTCATGCTGTGTTGGTTTTGATTCGAATCATTTTTTCAGTTCTTACGATTTTAACTGTTAGTTTTTTAATTTTGTGATCTCTCTAATAAACAAAAAGGAGACTTAAAGCGTTCTAAAAGATATCTTTAAAATATAGAAGAAATCTTTCAAGAAATTCTAAAAGAAGACTAAAATAAAGCTTAAAGATCCTTATTCCCAACCAAAAGCAAACTTTATAGAAATCTATAAAGTTCACTTTAATAATACTTAAATATTTCTTTGTGATAAATTTCTATAAATTCTATAAAGTTTAAAGTTTTCTGATAATTTTTTTAATGAATCCTTTATGATATATTTCTGTTATCTAAAAATTATAGTTTTTTTAAAGATTTTTATTCTATTACGAAAGAAAACATAGTTTTTTAAAAATGGTTTTACTTTCAATAATCCCACAAGTTAATAACTTGGAAATCATTTTCTTGCTAAGAGAAGATCCAAAAATATGATAAGCGTCGGCTCTCCGTAAATCGAGAGCTTATGCAAACAAACACAAAATATTAAAACCTTCTATACCTGCGTCTCCGAAATTTGGATAAGGGATCACAAAATTAAGAAAAACGCCACGTGTCAGTTAAAAACATAAGCTCTGAAAAATTATTCAAATCGAAAATTGCTTTAATTTATCTTATAAAAGAGTTCACAGTAGAATTCTGACTCAAGATTTCTTTAAGATGACAACTTAAGATTTCTTTTAAATTAAAAAAAAAAAATTTACTTTAATTGATGTTTTTGAAGATTTCGCAATAGAATTCTTAGATAAGATTTCTTAAAGATTAGTTTTGTAAAGATTTTCTTTAGAAAATGCTAAAAAATATCTTATTTAATACTTTTAGATAATTCCTAAAGGAATCTGAAATAAGATTTCTTTAGAGATAACTTCAAGAACTTTGTGTATATTGGGGCTTATCCAAATTTCGGAGGTGCAAGTATAAAAGGTTTTAATATTCCGTGTTTGTTTGCAGAAGCTCTTCGATTTACGGAAAGCCGACGCTTATATTTTTGGATCTTCCCTTAGAAAGAAAATAATTTCCAAGTTATTAACTTGTATAATTATTAAAAATAAAATAAATTTAGAACTTTTTCCGAGTCATCTGATGAAAACTTTAAGAATACTGTAAAAGATTTCTTTATTAATGTCGACATTTCAAAAACAACCATGATTTTTAGATAACAGAAATAAAGCATAAAGAATTTATTAAGAAATCTTTCAGAAAACCCAAAAATTTAATGAATTTATAGAAATCTGTCACAAAGAAATCTTTAAGTATCCTTGTTGAAAATAATGAAGTCTTTCTAAGATGTCTTCGAAGACGTCTTTGGTCGCGTCTTAGATTGGAACAAAAAAAGACGTCTTTTTTCCAATGTTTAGAAAAGTTGTTTAACAAATGACGTCTTTGAAATTATAAAAAGATTTCATTTGTTAAATAGCTTTTCGAAACATCGGAAAAATGACGTCTTTTTTGTTTCAATCTAAGACACGATCAAAGACGTCATTATTTTCAACAGGGTCTTCTAAACATTGGGAAAATGACGTCATTTTTGTTTCAATCTAAGACACGACCAAAGACGTCTTCAAAGAAGTCTTTTGAAGACGTCTTTCAAAGACGTCATTTTCTTCAAATTTAGGGAAAAAAACATCATTTTTCATGAATTAATTTAATTTTAACAAATTTCAAAGACGCAGATATATAAGGCCAGAACGCTCTCAGTTCAATCGCAAATGCTCTTCGTTTTTCGAAGAGTTGAAACTACGAGGTTTGCCTCGTTTTTGTTTTTTCCTTTAATTGGAAAATGATTATCATGTAAAGTCATTTTTCAATGACATAATTCATGAAAAATGACGTTTTTATAAATTTGGAGAAAATGACGCCTTTGAAAGACGTCTTCGAAAGACTTCTTTGAAGACATCTTTGGTTGTGTCTTAGAGTGGAACAAAAAAGACGTCATTTTTTCAATGTTTAGAAAAGTTATTTAACAAATGACATCTTTTTATAATTTCAAAGACGTATTTTTCAATAAAAATTCGTAAGAAAAGACGTCATTTTTATAAAAAAATACGTCTTTGAAATAATAAAAAGACATCATTTGTTAAATAACTTTTCTAAACATTGGAAAAATGACGTCTTTTTTTCCAATCTAAGAACGACGAAAGACGTCATTATTTTCAACAAGGAAGACGTCTTTCATTTTATAAAAAGAATTTTTTTTTGAAAATTTACGTCTTTTACTATGAGTATTTATTGGAAAAATACGTCTTTGAAATTATTTTACTTATAAAAAAGACGTAATTTGGTTACTATGTTTCCTGAACATTATAAAAATGACGTCTTATTTTGTTCCAATCTAAGACACGACCAAAGATGTCTTTCAAAGACGTACTGGAAAGACGTCATTATTTTCAACGGGGGAACGTTTTCAATTTAATAGCAAATGCTCTTCGTTTTTCGAAGAGTTGAAACTACGAGGTTTACCTTGTTTTTGTTTTTCCCTCACTGATAGACCTTTAAGGGCAATACGTTTCTTTAATAAGCAAAATGCGTTATTATACCTAAGAAGAAATCATTGACAGTTCAGAGCGCTCTCGTTTCAGACAAGCACCCCGTGATCTCGTATTTATGAGCCCCTCTCTCGTGCTTAAGAGCGTATAGCTCTTAAGCCCCAGAACACAGAAACAGCTATTGAAAACTTGGATAACGGCTTCCCAATAAACAAAAAGATGACTTAAAGCGTTCTTAAAGATATCTGTAAACGATAGAAGAAATCTTTCAAGAAATTCCGAAAGAAGACAAAAATAACGCTTAAAGTTTTCTCATGTCCAACCAAAAGCAAACTTTTATAAATCTTGAAAGTTTACTTTAATAATACTTGAAGATTTCTTAACGACAGATTTCTATAAATTCTTTATATCCTAGAGTTTTCTTAAAGATTTCTTAATGAATTCTATATGTAATATTTCTAACATCCAGAAATCATATAGTTTTCTTTAAGATTTCTTTTTATAAGTTATAATTTATGAAGACATATCCTTAAGTTTTCTTCAAGATTACTTTCAAAAAGTTAACATTTGTAAAGAAATCATATATTATTCTTAAGGTTTTCATTAAAAAGTTGATATATTAGTAAAGAAATCTAATAGATTTCTTAAAGATTTCTTTTACGGTACGCTAGATCTATCTATCCTTTGCTAATTCAAAAATGTAGATTTTTGGAAAAACTAGTGATCATTGATGTAAATTAAGAGTTGTCCGCAACTTGTATAGTAAAAAGCAATATTTTCTTTAATGAGGACAAATTAATCTTGTTGCCTTATTTTCAAGGAAAGTTTGACACATTGAAAAAATTATAAATTTGGGCTAGAGAATATGATGTTGAAGTATGTCAAACTTTTCTTGAAAACAAATTAACAAAATTAATTTGCTGTTATCAGAGAAAATATTGCTTTTTACTATACAAGTTACGGACTACTCTTAATTTTTATCAATAAATACGCGAAGCGCGCCCTCGACTGTCTACTGTTCTCGCAACAAATTCGCCCCGTATTCATCCTTCTTACTCCCAAATGACGTATATAACTAATATACTTACGGTGAATAATATCACAAACATTTAAATTCTTTGCGCATAATTTTCCTTCTTTTTTGACCATCCATGTCAAGTTCTCTGTAACTTCATCTGTGAGAGTTGCAGCTAGTGTGGCGGTCCCTGTCCCCGTCGACAACTGTACATGCCGAGGACTGGCGCCACCATCCAACGACAGCAAGCAACACGAGCGCCCAAAGACAGCGCAAGCAAACACTTGTACCGCGTGAAATCTTCAAGCTAAGTTAGAATCGTCTGAGCAACCGAGAGACTCGCACGCCTACTTATCTACCGCCGCAGCTGTAGCGTTTCTTTATCTTTGTATCGCGCTCATTAACCGACATAGAGCTTAATATATTATAATCTGTTTTCTTACAATTATCTTTGTACTTGAATCTCTTGTAAAAAGGAATTATTCATTATCAAGATTAAACGTTAGTTTATTTAGTGTAAATTAAGTGAGTCATTTCGTCACCCTTACCTGAATAACTACACTGGTGACCCCGCAACTAAAAAAAACGACATAAATCTCGAAACAAAGAAAATAAGATCAGCATGACAGGAGCCGATCCAACCAACACCGAGGGCGCGCAAACAACTGTATCCAGCATTACACAACTTAGGCTACCGTCATTTTGGAAAGAACACCCAGCTTTATGGTTCGGACAAGTAGAATCGGCTTTCGCCATCGCAAAAATTACAGCGGATGCCACGAAATACAGGTACGTCGTAGTAAACCTGAATCAAGACATTTTGCCTTTTGTCTCGGACCTTATACAAAGTCCACCGACGGAAAACAAATATGACGCAATAAAAAAACAAATTGTGGACACTTTCTCGGAAAGTGACGAAACAAAATTAAGACGATTATTACGCGGCGTGAGTGTCTCAGACGAAAAACCCACGCGTCTCTTACAAAAAATAAAAAACCTTGCTGGTACGCAATGCAGCGATTCAATTCTCCGCACCTTATTTCTTGAACATCTACCAGAACAAGTACGTGCACATCTCGTCATCGGCGACGTCAACATCTCCTAACTTGCATTACAAGCGGACAAAATAATCGACATAATGCATCCACCTTCAAATGAAATTTGCGCCATTAATGCAAACAAAGACAACACAACGCTAGAGAAAATAAAAAACTCTATCGAAAAGCTCACGAGAGATATTGCAACATTGTTCAAGAAAGTCGATAATCAATCACGAGGCCGATCTAAGAGTCCTCACGCAAATCAAGCTAGAGCAGGACAGAGCAATTCGTCCGGAATTTGTTACTTCCACACAAAATTCCAAGAAAAGGCTAACAAATGTCGTCCGCCATGTTCATTCAAGCCTACGGAAAACTAATGGCGCTGTCGTCAACAGAGGTGGTGAATGTCAGCAACAACGACACACTCAAAGAATACTGCCTCCACATATATGACCAGAAAGATGATCTAAAAAAAGGCGCATTCTTGACCCGCTCACCAAACTCTCCGCTCTAGGCGAGATACATCAGGCACAGGAACACGGCATTTCCACCATCGACCGCAACGCACTGTCATCGCAGAACTACAATGACATACTAAAAAAGTATGCTGACGTCACCAAGCCATCTTTCAAACGTCATCCTATCACTGAGACTACCATAGCACACCACATCGTCACTGAAGGCCCACCAGTCGCAAAACGTCCTCGCAAACTTGCAGGTGCTAAACTCGAGGCAGCCAAGGCTCAAATCAACACTCTCTTGGAACAAGGTATAATCAGACCATCTAGCAGTCCTTGGGCTAGTCCGCTCCACATGGAGCCCAAAAAAAACGGTGACTGGCGCCCCTGTGGCGACTACCGCAATCTCAACGCTCAAACGGTACACGACAAGTACCCACCTAGACTCATCCAGGATCTTTTCCCACTGTTACATGGAAAAATGGTATTTTCTACTTTGGACCTAGTCCAAGCATACTACCAAATTCCAATGGCACAAGAAGACATCCAAAAAACAGCCATAACCACGCCCTTTGGATTATACGAATTTATAGTAATGCCTTTTGGACTACGCTGTGCTACACAGACCTTTCAAAGATTCATGGATATTATCCTCAGGGACATGGATTTTGTCTTCCGCTACATTGATGACATCATCATCTTCTCAGAGTCACACGAACAACACAAAGAGCATCTTCGAAAGGTCTTTGAACGATTATGCAAACATGGATTAAGCATAAACGTTAACAAATGTTTTTTAGGGCAATCAGAAACAACCTTTCTTGGTTACACCATTAACAAAGAAGGTTACAAACCTCCAACACAGTGAATAGAAGCCATCACACAGTATCCTAAACCGCAAACAATCAAGGAACTTCGAAGATACTTGGGCATCATAAATTACTACCGTTCAATAATTCTAAAGGCCGCTGAACTGCTCATACCGCTCAATGCTTATCTAACTGACTCTCGCAAAAACGATAAAAGAATAATTCAATAGACCTCTGAAGCAGAAGAAGCTTTCACAACCTCCAAAGAAAAACTGGCAACTCTCGCCATCACAGCTTATCCTTCTGCAAATGCACCATTAGCTCTCATCACGGACGCCTCAGACACTTGCATTGGAGCCACGCTAGAGCAACATGTAAACAACACTTGGTCACCTCTAGGTTTTTTCTCTCGCAAGCTGTCAGATACAGAGAAAAACTACACCACATACGACAGAGAACTACTAGCTATCTTTGCTGCAATCAAACATTTCAAACACCAACTTGAGTGTAGAACTTTCAAAATCCTCACAGATCACCAACCTCTCACTCATGCATTCAAGCAACGATTAGACAAAGCTTCTTCAAGGCAGCAACGACAACTAGATTTCATCTCACAATTCTCAACCAACATCATGCACATAAAAGGCACTGACAACACAGTAGCAGACGCTCTTTCAAGAGTTTGCACCATCGACATGCCAACAATCATAAGCTCGCAACAACTGCACGCAGCACAGAAGGATGATCAAGAACTTAAAGATCTCATCAAGAAACCTTCTTCACTAAATCTACAACGACTATGCATAGAAGGTTATGAAGTCTACTGCGACATTGTCAACAACACAGTCAGACCGTTTATACCCTCCAGCTTAAGATGCACCGCATTCAATTCAGTTCATAACCTATCACATCCAAGTGGCCGCACTACGGCTCGCACTTTAAAAAACAAGTATATTTGGCCTGGAATAAAAAAAGACGCTCTAAAATGGACAAGAGAATGCGTCGACTGCCAACGAGCAAAAATTCAACGACACAATCGTCTAACACCAGTTGGCATAGAAGTTCCCAACTCTAGATTCAATCATATACATCTTGATTTGATTCATCTACCACCAGTGGATGGTTTTCGTTACTGTCTCACAATCATCGATAGATTCACCCGCTGGCCAGTAGCAGTACCCCTAAAGGACTGCACAGCAGAAACAGTTACCACAGCTCTATTTAACAATTGGATTAGTCACTATGGTTCACCGCTCACCATCACTACGGACCAAGGAGCACAATTCGAATCTGCTCTTTTCAAATCGCTCACCAGATTCCTTGGTTGCAACAAAACTAGAACTTCGCCTTACCATCCAGCCTCAAACGGTATCATTGAGCGCTGGCACAGAACACTCAAGGCTGCTTTAATGTGCAAATCGAACATGCCATGGACACACTTACTTCCATCAGTCATGCTTGGACTACGCACGATCTACAAAGAAGATTTAAAAGCCTCACCTGCTGAAATGCTATACGGAACAACTCTCCGTATACCTGGCGAATTTTTTGTACATCAAGATACACCTGGGAACCCTCAAGACTTCGTCGAGCGACACCGGACATACATAAAAACAATTCGTCCCATTCCTACGTCATACCACAACAAAACACAGTGCTTCAGATTAAAGGACATAGACTCCTGTTCGCACGTCTTTGTAAGAAGTGACCACGTAAAAGCTCCTCTTGAACCTCCTTACCAGGGACCCTACCAAGTGTTGGAACGTCTTTCGGACCGACTTTTCAAAATAAAAATAGACGAGGAAAAAAAAAACATATCCATCGAGCGACTAAAACCTGCCTACATTGCAAACGAGAACCAAAACACACTTGAGGAGCAGATACAAGAAGAAACTTCAACAGCACCAAACCCTCCGGAGACAACAAAAAAGGTAAAATTTGCATCGAATCTCGACCGAGATTCTGGAGGGGGAGTAGATGTGGCGGTCCCGCCGTCGACAACTGTACATGCCGAGGACTGGCGCCACCATCCAACGACAGCAAGCAACACGAGCGCCCAAAGACAGCGCAAGCAAACGCTTGTACCGCGTGAAATCTTCAAGCTAAGTTAGAATCGTCTGAGCAACCGAGAGACTCGCACGCCTACTTATCTACCGCCGCAGCTGTAGCGTTTCTTTATCTTTGTATCGCGCTCATCAACCGACATAGAGCTTAATATATTATAATCTGTTTTCTTACAATTATCTTTGTACTTGAATCTCTTGTAAAAAGGAATTATTCATTATCAAGATTAAACGTTAGTTTATTTAGTGTAAATTAAGTGAGTCATTTCGTCACCCTTACCTGAATAACTACACTAGAATGTTTCTAATTTCTTTATCCCATTTTTCTCCTCCAATTTTTGAAATCTTAAGTTCCTGTAAAATAAAATCGATTAACGAATGATAATTGAAACAAAAATAAATTATAATATTAATAAAAATATTACAAATTGATTTCTCATTTTAATATGTTCTGGATCAACCAAGTTCTGATCAAAATCCGTTAAGGTGAATAAATCATCTATTGGCAATATGTCAAGTAAATCATACACTGGTCCACTGTTTGCAGTATTTGGAGGATTAACAATGGTATTCGATTCCATTGAAATTAAAGAATCGAGTTTTAAAAGAATGTCATCTTGTTTTTTTAAGCATGTTAAAATTAGATTTTTACAGCTACCTGAAAAGAGTAATGTTTTTTCTAATGCATGTGCTATTTATAACATTAGTATTACAAAGATTTTTAAAGATACTAAACTTATAACCTTGAAATAAAATCAATTACAATTTGACGGTCGCGGGGAAGAAGGTGTCATTTCATTTTTGGTTAAGAAGAGGCTTGTGTTTCTCAATTTATATATTTAATTTATTTATTAAATTTATTATAATTTTATAATTAATTAATTTTTTTTGGGGTCTACTATATGATAAATAAAAAAAAATTTTTTTGACATAGCACTTTTTTTTTAAATTAAAATGAAATGAAAGCCCCTTTTTAACCCAAAATAATATAATATAATGGCTTAATGTCTGATAAAATCCTTCTATGCAGTTACATCTCCTTAAGAGGGGATCTTTTAAAAATCTAACATGCATCATTAAAACTAAACAAATAAATTTTTATTTTTGATATTTTTTACTAAGCTACAGAAATATTATTTCAATCAAAATTATTTTATGTAATTTGTTCAAAACAAAAAAAATGTATAGAATTTTATATTTAATCTTTAAAGAATATTTATGTGCGTTATATTTTGAAAATAATCACGCAACAAAATACACTTAAGATTATTTTTCTACTTCAAAAATAAAAAAAGAATTGTTACGACGTTACAGCTTAGTTAAAAAAAATAAATATAGGAAAAATATTCAAAAGTTGAAAATTATACTTACTTCTACTTTTCTATATATTCTTGTGTACAATTTATTTTTAAGATTGTTATTACTTTTTACTATTGACAAAATTTATTTTTTTTTTTTTCACAATTTCTTTTTACCGGAACTTTTTTCTAACAAACGGTAATTAATAAAGATTTCTAAATCAATTCTGTCAGAAATTGTTAATAAAAATTCTGCGAATAAAATTTTGAAGCTAAGCTTCTTATGCGAGCTACGGCGGAGGCACAACTGAATATAAAGTACATGTGCGCGTTGAACGTACTACGATTGATGCTTGAAAATATCGGAAACGTTTTGTGGAAGGTATCCTTCATGAAAAAAAAAAAAAACACAAAGCATGTACTGTTTCCCTTTCATTTTTATGACGTTTCCCTTTTATAAAGCCAAAACATATGTGTCAAACAAATATTTTAGTCTTCATTAGCCACTCGCTATCTGCAAACACACGACAATTAATTTTTTTAATCATTGCTATGGATAAATTACATTATTAATATTTTTTTTCAATACCTAATATATTTATATTTGTATATTATAAATAATATATATTTATTTATTATAAATATTTAATATATTAAATAATGTATATAATAAATATTTGAAACGATTCAATACATCCCGTCACTAAGAGAGCGAACCGTAAAAGATTAAATGTGAATTAATATTTTCACTTAGTAGAGGTCTCAATGGCTTAGGCGGTAGAGAAATGGATTCATAATCTTGAGAATCCGAGTTCGAACCCAGTTCTCGGCGATTGATTGATATACGCACCGATGTACCTTGAATGTGCTTTATTCACAAACACACTGAAACAATCTCCGTTGCTATAATCAAAATAGTAATGATAGCATAAATACAGTGAAGTTAAGATAAAAAAAATAGTTATTAAAAGCTGCATTATTGTAATACAATCAGGTTTTACTTAAGCACTTTTCTTTGAAGGAATGAATTTTTTTTTAATTTATCAAATCATGCAGCGTTAAATATTTTTTAAAACAATAAAATAATAATTGTCTTTACAATTGAAAACAAATTATTTATGCATAAAAAAACAACTATATATTTATTCATTACTACCCGAATGGAAATTTTTCGGTGTATCAAAATGTATAAAAGTGTATGAAAGTGTATTGAAGCATACAAAAATGTATCAAAGTGTATGAAAATGTATCTAAGAGCGATTTTTCAGACCTTATTCTCGATCCATTTTGATACACTCTGATACACTTAGATACACTTTGGTACACTTTGGTACATTTCTTAAAAAGTGAGCTGAAATTAAATTTCCTCAATTTTTTTGATGTTATACACTTTGACACATTTTGATACACTTTGACACATTTTGATACACTTTTACACACTTTGATACACTTTTACACACTTTAATATACTATGGTACATGTTAATACACTTCTGAGTATTAGCCTAAATTGTTTTTCCTGTTTTATTTTGCACACGTTTGTACACTTTGATACACTTTTACACACTTTGATACACTTTAATATACTATGGTACATCTTGATACACTTCTGAGTATTAACCTTTTCCTGTTTTATTTTGCACACGTTTGTACACGTTGATACACTTTTACACACTTTGACACACTTTAATATACTATGGTACATCTTGATACACTTCTGAGTATTATCCTTTTCCTGTTTTATTTTGCACACGTTTGTACACTTTGATACATTTTTTTTCTTTTTTTTTTTTTTTTTTAAAGATTAATATATAAAGGATATTGTCCTCTATATGATTAATCTTTTTCTATGGTGAGGTCGAGGGAGTCCCCGCCCGGTATCTGTTTATCACATTACATCAGGCTAGACTGTCAGACCCACCATACCGAAAACTTTGACTACCGATGGATGGTCAGCCACTTTTGGTGACCAACAATCAACCGATACCCAATGAGATCGGATTTTTGAGAGTCGCGATATAAAATGGCACGTACACTAATTTTCTTTCGAAAAAAAAGTTTAGAGGTACCTGGCCAGGATTCGAACCCATGCCCTCCGCGTTGAAGGCAAGAGCTCTATCCGTTACGCCACCGCGCTCTCTTTATGTAATATAATACATTTTAATAAAACACGATACACTTTGATACATTTCTAAGTAAGAAATTAAAAAATGGTTTTACCATGCACACTTTGATACACATGCGTACATTTTTTTATACATTTTAATAGTGTTTAATACACTTTTTAGGCATGAAACGGTGTATTAAAATAAGCCGTTTTCATTTTAGATATTTTCATAAATTTTAATGTATTAATGCCCCTTGGGATAAATGTAAGGTTAATAAAACGACAATATTGAAAAAATTGAAAAATATTTTTATAAATTATAAAAGTAAAATATAAAAGTAATTTAAAACATAAGAATTAGCAATATATATTTGAAATATAATTTGTAATGAAAAACTTACATTCTATATTAGCATTAAATATTTAAACATTAATATTATTAGAAATTTATAAATAATAAAAGTTTAATAGAGACAACTTCAAAAAAATAATTATTCTTTTGTAATACATATCAAGTAATGAGATAAGATAAATAATTTATACTAATAAACACATTTTTAATTTAATAACATTATTAAATATAAATATTTAAACATTGTTGTTTCTAAGATAGTTTTTTTTTATAAATTTTCATTTGTATTGTCTATTGAGACTAAGTTATTTTTTGTAGTCTTTGCAGTCGCATCTTCATTATTATTAGTATTATTGCTGTTTCCATTTTGCACAGTCAATATGTTACAGGGATCTTGTTGATTATTTAAGGAAGAGGCTTCATTTAATGGAAATTTATTTTAGTTAAAATTTTTAAAATGTATCAAAGTGTGCAAAAGTGTATCAAAGTATGCAAAAGTGTATCCAATAAAAACGACATTTTTCCTTTATTGGAAAAATGTATGAAAAGTGTATTAAAGTGTGCAAAAGTATATCAAAGTGTATCAAAGTGTGCAAAAGTGTATCAAAGTGTGTAACACATAGCAAATGTAGAAATTAATTTTAGTCAACATTTTCGAAAAGTGTATCAAAGTGTGCAAAAGTGTATCAATGTATGCAAAAGTGTATCCAAGAAAATCAACATTTTTCCTTTATTAGAAAAATGTATGAAAGTGTATCAAAGTGTATGAAAGTGTCCAAAAAATATATGAAAATGTGCAAAAGTGTATTAAAGTGTATCAAAGTGTATATCATTAACGAATATAAAAAATTGATACCAAGAAACTTTTTTTTGGAAGTGTATAAAAATGTATGAAAGTGTATCAAAGTGTACCAAAGTGTATTAACATTTGGTCCGAAATATCGCTCTTAGATACACTTTGATACACTTTGATACACTTTCGTATGATTTGGATACATTTACCATTTTCACTGGGGTATTTAGACTTGTGAGTCGAAAAAAGTGGTTTCCACCATGTTAAAAAAAATCAGGAGAGAAATCACCTGATTTCTTAGGTGATTTATCATGCCAAAATATCATTTAATGATCTCTTACCTGATTTTTTTTTTGTAGGGCAGAAAATGTCTGTATGTATGTGTGTGTGTATGTACTCATTACGTCAATTAGATCTCGAAAAGTACTCGACAGATTTCCTTCAAATTTTGCATACAATTTCCCTAGAAGAAAATTGACCATATTCTAGGCATAATTGCTGGTCAACGAATGTTAAAATGGCACCTATTTAAAAATTCTAGAAATAATTCAAACAAAATTTCTAGATAAGTGTCATTTTAACATGCGTTGACCGACAATTATGCTTAAGATATGGTCAATTTTCTTCCAGGCTTATTTTTTTGTCTAACTGGTACGGAAGCTATTGAAAACTGGTTTTCTTGGCGTAGTTTTAATTTTAGAACAATTCAAAACATTTTTTTTCAATTCTAATTTTTAATTTTTTTTTGTATTTTACTTTAAGTACTCGATGGATTTGCTCTAAAATTTGCTTGGAAATTATTTGCGACTACCAAAAGAAAAACTTCTGAAAACTGATTTTCTTAGCGTAGTTTTAATTTTAGATAATTTTGTAAAATTTGCAAAAAAAATTCATTTTTCTTTTATTTTACGTAAATTACTCGATAGATTTGCCCCAAAATTCGCATGCAAGTTATTCGCTATTGTCAGAAGAAAAAAATTTTTTAAAACTAATTTTCTTAGCGCAGTTTTAATTTTAGAGTATTTTGAAAATTTTGAAAAAATTTTAATTTGAAACCACTTTTTTCGACTCCCTGAGTCTAAATATATACAAATTAACGAAAAAATAGAAAAAAATTTTTTCACCGATACAATAATTTTTCTATGAGAAAGCAAAATGAAATCAAAATACTCTAACACAATGAACTCTATGAGAAAACATTACACCAAAGCACTTGGCAGCGTTTTTGTAAATGCTTAAGTTCAAATAAATGTAATAATATTTATTATTACCTATAATGCGGTTATGAAGTAGCTAAGTAAAGTCATTTATTTAATAGTCATTAAATATATAAAGATGAAAAAGATGCTTTTGTAATTTTAAATAATGAGGGATTTTTAAACTCTTATTACCAATAATAGTATTTAAAAATTTAATTTACTGCAATATTTAATTTAATTTAATGCTATCCCTGGTGAAAAAAATCAGGTGACAAGTCACCTGATTTATCAGGTGATTTATCATGCCAAAATATCATGTATCGATTTTGTTGGTTTTTACACGTTTTAAACCATGCTTAGTCAATTTAGAACAATTTTTGAAAAATTTTTTAAATTTTTGAACTTAGAAATTTTTTTGTGATTTAGTCAAAATTTTTTCTAAGACCAAATTATCTAAAAAATTTTTTAAGTTCAAAATTTTCCAAAATTTTCAAAAATTGTTCTAAATTGACTAAGCATGGTTTAAAATGAGTAAAGATCAACAAAATCGTTACATGATGTTTTGGCATGATAAATCACCTGATAAATCAGGTGATTTATCACCTGATTTTTTTTAATAGGGTATAATACATATATGGGAATGTAAAAAACTACACCAAGAAACTAAAGGTGAATGGGTAAGAGAAATTAAAAACCATAAACTCACGGGCAGTAACACAGAAAGAGAAAAAAACCTAATCAATAAACTGAAGGGGAAGCCGATAGAAAGTCTCTGTAATTATAGTAGGATGTTTGAAAATAAGGCTAAAATAAATAAAGAGAAAGAAGTTAGGTAGAATTGATCAAGTAATAGACAGTATTGTAAATGTTTTGTATAAATAAAAATATATGTAAATAATAAGCGAGCGAAAAACACGGCATGTCGTGTTGGGTTATATATGTAAAAAGATTGTAAATCTGTACATGGAATAATAAATAATAATAATAAAAAATAAAAAAATAATACTAAACGAGAGAACGTCCCACCACTTGCGAGAGTTTGTTAACCGCATTTACAATCGCATGGAAATATAATCAAGTAGCCACCTGCTGGCAAGATGGAAGAATTGCTATGCACGCAAGATAACTACAAATATTTAGACAATATTTTTCCAATATTTCACTGTTATATTCATAAATTTTTTGGAATACTTCATGAAATATTTCTTGAAAAATTTGCGCACTATTGATATAAAATATTTTAAGAAATAGTGCAGTAATATTTCTTTAATATTTCAGTGTTATGTTCAAACATTTTTTCAAATACTTCATGAAATATTTTTCAAATATAACAGGAATATTTCATGACATGTTTCTTGAAAGATTTGAGAAATATTAATTTGAAACATTTCAAGAAATAATGTAACAACTTACTTGAATATTTCAGTGTCTGATTCAAAAATTTTTTTAAATAAAACATGAAATGTTCCAGCAATATTACAAAAATATTTTAATGAATTATTCAATATTCATAAACTGAAATATTTCAAAGAAATATTAGTTCATCACTTATTTAATATTTCACTGAAATATTTCATGAATAATTTAAGGAAGCTTTCAGTAAGCTTCCATTGAAGTATTTTATGAAAAATTTACAGAACCTTCTAGTAAGCTTCCACTGAAATATTTCATGAATAATTTACGGAAGCTTCCAGTACGTTTCCACCGAAATATTTGATGAATTATTTAAGGAAGCTTTCAGTAAGCTCCCAATGAAATATTTCATGAATGATTTACGGAAGCTTCTAGTACGTTTCCACTGGAATATTTCATGAAAAATTTACGGAAGCTTCCGGTAACCTTACAATGAAGTATTTCATGAAAAACTCACGGAGGCTTCCAATAAGCTTTTACTGAAATATTTCATGAACGACTTGCGGAAGACTCCTGATCGAGGACATATCCATCTTCCGGGAACTTTTCATTGGAATCTTCCTGAAAGCTTCTAATGTTTTTTTTTGCAGTGAATTAAATCTCCCACGTTTTCTTCTAGGAAGTTTCCGGTAATATTCCACTGAAATATTCAACGAAAAACTTACCGAAGCTTCCTGGAAGCTTCCACTAAAATATTTCAGGAATGATGTACGGAAGCTCCGAGTCAGCTTCCACTGAAATATCCCATGAAAGATTTACGTCGGCTTCCAGTAATTTTTCACTGAAATGTTTTATGAATAATTCACGGAAGCTGTCGGTAAGCTTCCATTGAAATATTCCATGAATAATTTACGGAAGCTGTCAGTTAGCTTCCACTGAAATATTCCATGAAGGACTTACGGAGGCTTTTAGTGAGCTTCCACTGAAATATTCCATGAAAGACTTACGGAAGACTCCTGATCGAGGACATATCCATCTTCCAGGAAGTTTCCACTGGAAACTTCATGAAAGCTTCCAACCTTTCTTCCACATCTTCCGGGAAGCTTCCAGGAAGCCTCCCGGCCGTGTGGGAAATTGCTTTAATTTATCTTATAAAACAGTTCACAATAGAATTCTGACTAGAGATTTCTTTAAGATAACAACTTAAGATTTCTTTTAAATTTCCAAAAAAAATTTACGTAAATTGATATTTTTATAGATGTCGCAATAGAATTCTTAGGAAAGATTTCTTAAAGATTAGTTTTGTAAAGATTTCTCTTAGAAAATGCTAAAAGATATCATATTTCATATTTTTATTCAATTCCTAAAGGAATCTGAAATAAGATTTCTTCAGAGATAACTTCAAGAACTCTATGTTTATTGGGATGCTCTAAGGGTACTGACAACTCACACGGCATATTACGTGTGCGTTCACATTTTGCAATAGGGTACGCCCATCTTAACTACTACATTTTTCTTCATAGATGCGATCCTTACATCGGCCTTAGAATGCTCTAAGACATCGGCTATCAAATCATCAAAGGAGCATTTAGTAGTCAAGATGGGCGTACTCTATTGAAAAATCCGAACATGCACGGAATGTGCCATGTGAGTTCTGAGTACTGTTGTGCGTTCCGTGAGAATTGCATGCAGACAGTCCCTTAGGCCGAGTCCAGACTTGTACCATGTGAAAGTGACTTTGGCTAGTGCATTGTGACTTTGCTTGAGCAAGTGAATTGTCAAAATTCCATTAGAGCTAGCCAATAAGTGTTCACGTCACAGGCACAAAGTCGCAAAGTCACTTTCACATGGTACAAGTCTGGACTTGACCTTAGAGTTCATTTTGGATACTTTTTTCCACAAATTTAAAGCTGTGAACATAGGCTGGAATTTATAGTCGATACTCATTTCTCAAATATTTTATCCTTGTTCTTCCTATTTTATTTCCATAAGAAGAACAAAGATAGAATACATGAGAAATGAGTAACGAATATAAATTCCAGCCATAGTCATTTAATCGAAAATGATCGTATCTATATCAATACAATGTTAGCGGTACAATCGAGACGAAAAAAATAGAACGACAAGAACGCTAGAAGTGTTTTTATGTACGCTATGTGCGAAGCTCTTGGTAAGGACTTTGTCTGCAGCTTACTCAAAATTAATTAACACTATGATCATGCCCGTGAAATAGCAGCGAGTAACAGCAGAAGGTGCGCGTCGCGCAGTCCAGTTCTGCTGAAATCACGCTATTCTAAGCTGATACCAAGGCGGTCAGTTTACTGCGAAGCAAGAGTAAAAGAGAAAAAGAATAGATAAAAAAGACAGTGAAAGAGAGAGAGAGAGAGATCAAAAGCGAAATTGTAAAAGGACTTCTTTCAATAATTACGACGACGAAGACGAGGTCATCACTTTGTTTCCGCGCCCCTAAGGGATGGCGGACAGTGACGATGCAGAACAGGAGATTCGTAGGGCCCTAGACGTTGTCCAATCAATGATCGACATATCTGCCGATCGGCTTGAGGGCCTCAGAACCCAGTGTTCCACTAGTGCTGAGCTCACTCAACAAGAAATCCGCACTCTTGAGGTGATACACTAATTCACTTTCTGATTATGTTTTCTATTTCTTATCTCAAATGCAAAAACAAAAGTTTTTCTTTCACATATGTAAATATAAGATTAATTTTTCCAACAAATATTTAATAAAGTAGTAATTCACAATAGTTTTCATTTTTCGATTAGTGGAACAATTAAAGAATAAATTTGCTATTTAAACAGTAAAATTATTGTTTATTTGATTTACTTTTATTTTAAAATCTTAAATAAATAATGATTTTATTTAGTAATAATTCTAAATTAAAAGTAATATCTTAAGTTAGATTTTATTCAATTTGCTTATTTTTCTGTATTAAAATTTTCTGTAAGTAAAATTTTTTATTATTAGCGCTTGAAATTGAAAAGCCACTTGAAATTTTTTTACTCTTATTAAATATGATTGTAATAAAATATTATGGCATGAATATTTATTAATATTATTTGCTTCATGTAAACACTGATATATTGAGTTTTTTTTTATTGTTAATATAGTGATATGAGGTATATAAATTATAAAAAACAGTTTCTTTGAATATAAAAATATGGGAAATGTTAAACTTACGACAGATGTTTTCTACATTATAAATTCCTATGTCAATGTATAATCTATGTTTTATTTGTAACTATATTCGCAATCTTGATGTCATATATTATTTTATTATATTATTATTTTATTTTATCATATTATCCCGTTTAATTAGTAAAAATAATAATTTTAGCCATAATTTTATTTCTTGGTCTTTTCTTTTTTTTCTTCTGGTTTTTATTAAAATTTTTAAAAATAACAATGATAGGTTTTCAATTTTAGGCTATCAATTTTCGATTGTCATCAAATGTCACATTGCATTGCCCATCTTCAAATATTTATATAACTTTACGACAGTTTACGACAGATTTTTTTTTGTCTAAACTATTTAATACTTTTTATCTTATTTATATAAAATTTAGTATATTTTATAGTTTTGTAATTTATTTTACGATATTTTCCATTAAATTTAACGTTTTTAAATTATTTTTACGATAGATATCTGAAAATAAATATCTGTCGTAAGTTTAACAATGGCCTAAAAATATTTCTCACAATTAAAACAAATTTTATAAATTTTATGTAATTATTCAAATATTTATTAAATGATTGTTAAATAAAATGTTTATTTAACTCTTAAATTGTACACTTCAAAATAATTATGCAAACTGCTGTGTTTGATACCCAGAGTATTGAAGTGTTTTGTTCAACTGGCATTGAATATTCCATCACAAAAGAAATATCAAATGTAGAATATCTATCTTATTTAAAATATAATTTATTTTTAAAGGACACATTTCATTTAAGTGCGTTAGAAAAATTGTATTAAAAAAGATCAAATAATGAACATTGGGTACTTAACCCTTGGTTGCACATTTTTTTTTTATTAAAAAAAGTTACATTTTTTATTGTTTATTGTTAATAATAAATAATCAATGAAATATTATTGTTACAAAATTTATCTCATAGATAAAGTAATATGTCTAGATTTAGAAATAGCTTATTTCATGAAAAAATACCTCAAAACTAAAATTTAGAAGTCATTAATTGATATACAGAAAAATGTGACATACGTCACACCATGCAACAAAAAGTTGATACAAAAATCAAAAATTTATACATATCTAATTAATCAATCATTTATTTCATATAATGTTAAAATTTTAGTTTAAACAATAATACTTTAATTTTTTAATTAAATTCAATAAAATATTTTATAAAGTTTTATCTATCTTTCTTTTATTTAAGTAGACATGCTTAATACAGGAAATATCATTATATCATTTGTCTTTATGCAGAAAACATATTAAATATTTTGTAGAAATAAACAAATTAATATTAGAGAAAAAATAATATCATTAAGATTTTTAGTTATGCAAATTGAAAAATTTTTAATTTTAACATTAAACTGTTGTCTTATAAATAAATTGATGTTAAGACAATATTATACATTTGATTTAGTTTATTAAATCATGGATAATAATTTAATGAATAAAACTTAAGAAAACGTATGATACTGTTATAATTTCTTCAAACATTCAAGATTACATTGCATAATTGCTCAGTTAAATTTTTATTTAAAAATTAGGTTGTTTTATATAAAAGATAAATGTATTATTAAAATAAAGACTTTATCATTCATGTTCAAATGAAAATTCTTTTTACATTAAAAATAATATTATTATTTGTATTGAATCTTATTATTATATAATACTTGTAAAGTTTATTTTAAATTTTTAGTGAAATTCTAAATTCTTCTATTTTTATATAAAAAATTGTTAATGATATCATTTATCCTATGATATATTAAGAATTTTTTACATTTATTTATATTTAGTAAATTTATAAAAGTTTTAAATTTAAAATTTTACAAAACTTTTTAATGATGTTATACTTATTACCTCTTACAGGGGAAGCTGATAAAATTGTATTCAAAGCAACTAGTTACCAAAGAAAAACTTGCTCTTGAATCATTACCTGCAGAGATGAGACAATATCCTTCTTTGCAGCAATGGCTTCGAGTTGTAGGTCTCACTCAAGAATCTATACAGGTAGATAGATTAAGATATTTATTTAACATTTAACATTCCAAAAAAAATTATTTAAAATTATATTTTAGTTGGTATGTTCAAAAGCCAACTCTCTAGAAGCTTTAAAAGAAAAATCAGAACATGAATTAGGAACTATGCTAGGTGAAAATAACACAAGGCATGAAGAGGAGTTACGAAGGTTATGCAGGGCACTCCATAATTTACGTAGATATATGGGTGAATTATTATAATTTTAATACTGAAATTACTTTACTTTTTATAATATATGGACTAACTTTTGTTCTTCTTTTTTATAGACGTACTTGCCAAAGGTGATATAGATAATAGTGATATGAATTTATACTGGGATTCTTGGGATAGACATCATGTAAGAAGCGGCCCATCTCCTAGACCAATCCGATCTCGTGGTACGCGAAGTTCTGTACCTTCTGAGGATTGTATACCATACCATAATAATAATTTTAATAATGATATGATGGCTCAAGCTTCTTCTGTTATATCTTTATCATCATCTACTAGTCCACCTTCAACTCCTTTATTATTAAAAGGTCAAGGTTAGTAAAAGTTCTCTTATTTAATTAAATACCAAATAAATTAAAATAAAACATTCATATTTAATGATTCATACTTTTCTTGGCTTTAGGATTGAAATTTTCTACCACTCCTCCTCCTTGTAAAAAAAATCAGACTGGACCAGATAATCCTTCTCATCCTGAAATATTTCCGTTGACAAAATCAAAATCTCATGAATCCCAGTTAGCAAATCAGCTTGAAAATGGAGAAACGATTCATAGGTAATATTTGATAAAATTAAAATATTCAATAAAATATACTTTTATTAATAAAATATTCATATGATTTATTAAATTCTTTTAGTTCTATGAATGAGCAACAAACAGTTTATGTAGGTAGAAGAAATCGTTTACTTACTGAACCTGGTTCTCACAGTGGAGCTGATACTATAAGCGAAAATTTGTTATTTAATAGTAACAGTCCTATTAAATCACCTCCATATTCCAGTGCAGAAAGTGATGATAATAGTTTTAAAGGAATAGGTACTTAGAAAAATTAAATATTTGAACCAAATTAAATTTAATACTTTTAATACAGTTGAATATAAATTTAAAATAATATTATTACAATTTTGTTTATAATTTTAAATACTAATTTTAATTCAAGCTATTAAAATAGAATTTTCATTATTTAGTGACAAGTCTCCAAGTGCCAAAATCTCCCAGAACTCCAGTACCAACAGTCACTCGAGGCATGGGTCACGTTATTAATCATCGTTTTACGAAAACTTTTAAAATGATGACGACCTGTGATTATTGCGATAAACAAATGTTTATTGGCACGGGTCTTAAATGTAAGGAATGCAAGTATAAGTGTCACAGAGATTGCGAATCTAAAGTACCACCATCGTGCGGTTTACCTCAGGAACTTATGAATGAGTTCAAAAGAACTTTACAAGCTGACAGTACATATAAAATATTTGATTAATGATAAATAAGAAGTTAGAGTTACAAATATAAATAAAAAAACTTAGGTTTTTTGATAAATTAAAATCATTAAAAAAAATGATGTAATTAATTTTTTTAATTTAAATAGAACTTGAAAGTTTAAATGATAAAGCGTGATAATTATAGCTCATGAAATCTAATTCTATTAAACTGAAAAAAAAATAATTGAGGCATATTTTTTATTTCTTTGTAAGAATTAAAGTTTCAAAAATTATAAGTGATTCAAATTGAAAAAATTTTAATGCATATTTTCATTATATACAGTAATGTTATGTGACAACATAAATGACATAAATTTTGATTCATTATATCTTGCTGAATTTTTATTTAATTAAAACTTTCGTAAATTTCAAATTTAGTAAATGACCTCAGATAGAAATGAAAAAAATCGCGTAAAATACTAATGTATCATTTTGTGTTTACAATTTTTTTGTAGACTTAATATTTTATTCAATAATATGCTAACAATTTTAAATGTATCCTAGCAAAAGATTAAATTATGCATTAATACAAAATGGAAAAAGGAAATTATTAGCTTGTTAAATCAAAAATGTTTGATTAAAATTATTTTTAATTTGTTACTCTGACATTTTTATTAATATACAAATTTATTAATAATCATACATTTATATAGGTATGGTAAATGCTTCGCCGATTTTAAGTAAACCTGGAATAATGTCACCTAACCATCATAATTCAAATTTATTAGCCACTCTTAATCGAAGGGATCGGAAGCGATCGCATCCACATCCATCAATGAATATACCATTTCAGGTACATTTCAACCTCATCATTTCATTTATCATTTCACACTCCATACCATCATCACTCATTTAAAAATGTGGTGCAGTGAAAATTAGCAATTTATTTTAGAAATTTTTATTTGATATTTTTTAAATAATTTTGACTATTTTTAAGAATAATGAAAATACGAAATTCTCAGCACACACTTTTATCAAAATCAGCGACCGTTTTGGCATTTTTCGAGTCTGCGTGGTAAAAAATCCTTTATTACTGTGCCATATTCTTTTTAAAGTTCTAGTTTTAATTTGTGTATGCACTAAATTATTTTGTTAACATTAATAACACCAGAAACGTCGTAACGCCTCATCCAGTTTTCAAATTCACTTTTGGCATACTAAATATACGTGCCGTTACCAGGGTGCTGACTCTAGTTCAAATACTTCGAGTTGTAATAGTTCAACACCTTCTAGTCCTGCGTTGTTACCTGCCAATACTAGCCAAACTCCTCAGGCACCTGTAAAACAGCAATTTCACTTTCCGGGTAAGGTTAATAAAAAATATTGAATGTGTATTATATCACAGTATAATTATTTTTATTATACTATTATACATATACATTTTACAGACGTCATGCCTAACGATAAAGGTGTCACTCTGGAAACACATCGATTAGAAGGGACTGTATCTAGCGATAGCGACAAAACAGTGAGCGTTTCTGGGTCTGGAAGTGTTAGCACAGATTCTGAAAGAACTCCCGTAAGAGTTGATTCTCAGGATTCACAAGTTTCAGATGGAGAACCAGGAGATAGTCGTTGGCCAAGACAAAATAGCGTAAATTCTTTCTTACTTCTTATTACAATTTCTGTTTCTTAATGTATTTTCATACAAAATTTATTATAATTTTTATATTGTGATAGAAAACAATTGCTTCAGTCTATATATTTAAAATTTTTACTAAATATTTTATAAAAATTTTAAGAAAATAATTAAGTTATTGTATTATTTTCTAAAATAAATCTAAAACATTCGACTTGCATAAACAAAAATTCTTATAATTTAAAACTATATTCTTTTGCTGCTTATAAATAAAAACCCATAGTAATATATATTTTTTTTAGATTTTCAAATATAAAAAAATTAAAAATTAGTTTGCATGAACTTCATAAACATTTTGCTCTTTCAATTATTAATTTCATATAAATACATTAAATATTTAGATATATTTTACTTTACAAACGGTAATTTTCAGAAAAATTTTTCAATATATTACGTAATGAAAATAATTAACTAAATCCTAAATTAATAACTCTACATTTTGCAATAAGTCTTAAATATCAAATAAATGTTTTGCTCAATCTATTTAAATTTTTTCAGTACAAAATGTGATTATGTAATTACTTGAATAATTTAGTTTTTAATTAACAATCGAAAAATTCTGTGTGTAATATTAATTGATTTATAGCATATACTTTTCATAACAAAGCTTATGAATAGAGTACAAATTTAAAAATTGCTATTTTACAGTTATCAATGCGTGAATGGGACATTCCATATGATGAACTGAAAATTGGGGAACCTATAGGTACTGGAAGATTTGGTACAGTGTATAGGGGTAATTGGCATGGAGATGTAGCAATTAAAGTTTTAAATATGGATTATTATCTCGATGATGATAAGACACTTGAAGCATTTAAATTGGAGGTTTGAAATAATTTTAAATTTTAAATAATCTTATTTTATGAAACAAATTTAAATTTAATTTTTAATAATTAATAGGTCGCAACATTCCGAAAAACAAGACATGAAAATTTAGTTTTATTTATGGGTGCTTGTATGAAGCCACCTCGTTTAGCAATAGTCACTAGTATGAGCAAAGGCATGACTCTTTATACTCACATTCATTTACGCAAAGATAAATTTAATATGAATAAAACAACAATTATCGCTCAACAAATTTCTCAGGTAATTTAAATTTTTAAAATATTTTTATTTGATAATTACTCTAAAAATTATTATATTTATTTGCTTAGGGAATGGGATATCTTCATGCTCGTGGCATTGTTCATAAAGATCTCAAAAGCAAAAATATATTCTTAGAAAATGGAAAAGTTGTGATAACTGATTTTGGTTTATTTAGTGTTACAAAACTTTGTTATGGAAATAGGTAAAGTAAATTACGTTAATTCAAATTTAATATTTTTGTAAAAAGATATGATTTCGATGATGACCTAAATTAGTTATTTTGCGAATTTAGAGGCTCTAAAAATTTTCATTTGAAAAAAAATTCCATTAACTTGACAAATAAGGAGCGTCAGCTTAGGCGTAACCGGCTAAGGCGCACGCCTTATACGGTCTCTACACTTTCGCTCCAAGCGGTCGGGGGTTCGATTCCCGGTGAAAACACCTGAAATTTTTTTCAGGCTTTTTTCATCGGAAAAAGAATCTCTGAGTGCGATGGGTTAATGTTCCTGGCGTGGGTTTTCTCCTGGGGGAGTTTTCCCTACGTCACAGGTCTAAAAAGCCTGGGTAAATGCGGGAACCGACCGTAGAAATCTGCTTACCGACTGCTCTTGGAACGCGGCAGTCCATGATTTCTCGGGGATTGGGTAATTTAGCTTAGCTAAAAACGAGGATCTGAAACTAGTATAAGATAAAAAGAGGTTTGGTAGGAACATCCTCACACAGAGGTGGTGCGGGATGCCGGTATATAGCCGATAGGCTGGGAATACCAGGGGCCACTAGGGCAGCATATGAAAAAAAAAAAAAAAAAAAAAAAAAAACTTGACAAATAATATTTCTTTAATAACAAACATATATAAGATTAGTAATAAATCTGTTCTATTTATAAAATATTTAGGACAAAAATTAATGTTTGATTTTTAAAACCATTAGTCATTATGTAATATAAAAATATTATTTGTAAGATTTACTAATATGTAATTTTTAGAACGGGTAATGGACTCAGCATACCACCAGGTTGGTTATGTTACTTAGCTCCTGAAATTGTAAGACGATTGAGACCTCAACAAAATAGGGATCAAGAAGAGTTGCCATTTACAGATGCATCTGATGTTTATGCCTTTGGGTAAATATATAATAAATTTTTTAAATTTAACTAATAAAATTAATTATATATATATGCAGGTGTGTGTATTTTTTTTCTAATATTTAATAAAATAAAAAAATTAAATAATTTTTAAAAGAAAAGAACATTATGATCCATTATTATTTATTGCTTGATTACATTACTAAAAAAAATTTTAAAATACTGTATAATTTTTGTTTTTTTAAAAACCTAATCTTTTTTGTTATTGGATATTCTGTATTATCAAATTTTGAATGCATGCATCTACATTTGATTGTATTTAAATTTATAGAACTGTTTGGTATGAATTATTGTGTGGTGAATGGCCCTTTAAAGGACAACCTCCAGAAGCCATAATTTGGCAGGTGGGCAAAGGAATGAAACAAACTTTAGCAAATTTACAGGCTTCACGTGATGTAAAGGTATGGCTTTTTTTAATCACGTAAAATCAAATTTAATTTTTATGAAAATATAAATAATTAACTTTTATAATTTATAAAGGATATTTTAATGCTTTGTTGGTCGTATCATGCTGAAAATCGGCCGGACTTCGCAAAACTTTTGACAACACTTGAGAAGCTACCTCGTAAAAGGTTAGCGCGTAGTCCATCTCATCCCATTCATCTTTCTCGTTCTGCGGAATCAGTGTTTTAAATATACTTTAAGTCTATTTAAATACAAAGCTGTTCTTGTAGTGTATATATGTAGCACTGTGAGTTATCGCCTGATCTTTGTTCATAAAAAATAAAATGCAAAACAAAATATTAAATAAACAAAAGTCTATTATTTTCCTAACAATTTTTATAAACCTTTTATTATAAAAATATTATCATTATTATTACTAAAAAGAATAATTTTATTTGAATAAGTATTACCATTCAGTTTTATAGCAAATATTTCAAGATTTACAATATCATAAAGCTAGAAAATACATAGAACTTTTATTAAAAAAATCTTAAGTTTGTAAAAAAGTACAGATTATTGATAGTTTTATTTTAAATCATATTAACAATATTATTGTCTAAACTGTTTTTGCAAATTATAAATTTGCTGTTCCAGATACTGAAAGCGTGTTTTATTTAGTTTTAATCTTTCATATAGTATTTGCACCAAAGGCCTTGTTACTATGTCCGTAATATGACCTAAAGCTCGTGTTTGCACTGAAAGTAAAATATATATACATACAGGGAAAAAATAAAATAAATTATAATATTAATCTTAAAATAAAGCAAAAAATGACAAAATTATTAAAATTACCTGCATTATTATGTATAGAAACAAGAATATCAGGATGGTTTTTACAGCCTTCAGCTATATCCTCTTCTTCTTGTGCTAGAATTTTTGGTAATTCAGTTATAGTCTAAAATAAAAATATTTTTAGTATGTTAAAAATATTTTATAATAATCATTAAATAAATATAACAAAAATTGATAAATTATCAATTATGCTATACTAACTTTAGAACAGTTAACTGATATATCTGTTGTATAAATTATTTCTAAAGGAATTTCTTTTGACTTTCCATCGTCAGACTGAAAGCATGTGAGTAATACCTCTTGTTCCTACAATAAAAATACAAATTTTTATGTATAGACAACAAACATTATAGATCAAAATAATAAAATATTTACTTTTGTTCCTTTGTCTTCTGAAAATACTGAAAATATTAAACCAACAAAACTAGAATCCATGGTCTGGTACATAGCCTGCGTTCCCACATCTAAACAAATTTTATTATCTTAAAATAATAAATTGCCAATTAACCATATCGGTCTTAACAAATGGAACATTACCAACATGAGATGGCCAAACTGTTATGTGTGGATGAGAATGATACCATCCAACTACTCTCATTTTTTTATTAAGTTCTTCTGTTAAACGCTCAGCTTCAGAAGTCGCTTTAAGTAATTGATCTGATGATATTTCAACTCTATCTTTCTTTTTATCAGAACGTCTTAAAATGATCACAGCTGATATATTAGTTACTCCATTTACATTCTAAAATAATCATTTAATCACATAAAAAATATTAAAATATTTTTAAAATTACAATAAAACAAACATACATCACCAATAAGTAGACCCATGACTTCAAAATTTTCTGTAGATAAGGCATGTTGAAGGCAAACCATGTACACATCGGCTTGCAATTCAACTTTTTGTAATTGATTCTTCATTATTACTACAATGAAAAATTATTAGAAAGTTTAAATTACAGTTCAATTTTCCTTTGTTTTTTTAAACAGATTGAAATATTTCAAAAATAAAATTAATCAATTGAATAAATTGATTTCTAAATACATGGTAAATAATTTAATTTCATGATTTCAGCAAAAAAAAAAAACTATATAAATTACATTCTCAATTATGTTATGCTAATATCACTGCAAGTAAATGATTTTACAAGTTATCATAAATCTAGTCAGTTACTATAATTATAGATAGAATATGAAATTTGCTATTTATTTTCGTTAGGGAGCGTCCACATGGATACCCGTCCCGACCCCCGTACCACATTCTAATGAGACCGCATTGGCTATATTTAATAGAATAGTTGAAGTTTTATCGGAATCAGCCAATGCGGTCTCATCGGAACGTAGTACGGGGGTCGGGACGGGTATCCATGTGGACACTCCCTTAAGGGCGATTCTTCATTTAACCCGTACCCGTACCCGTACCCGCACGATTGTATAGGCGAGTACTTTATCTTCACTACTTTACCATCTATGATGAGTTCGATAGTAGATAGAAATGCATCATAGATGGTAAAGTAGTGAAGATAAAGTACTCGCCTATACAATCGTGCGGGTACGGGTGGGGTACGGGTACGGGTTAGATGAAGAATCGCCCTTATGTTACAACTTGGGGGATTGCTCCGGAGCGATAAACTTAGTGTATCTATATAAGCTATCTTTGTTCAGCACATTAATTTCATATCTTTTGTCTCTGTAATACAGAGTTGTGCAATTTTCTAGAGCAGCCCCCCTGACCCGTGACGTTCATACGAATTTTATTTTGTCGTTAGCATTAAACACTATGTGTAGCGCTGACTGCTATTAAGGAGAGTCCAGGGTCCAGGGGGCTGCTCTAGAAAATTGCACAACTCTGTATCACAGAGACAGAAGATATGAGATCAATGTGCTGAACAAAGATAGCATGTATCGATACACTAAGTCAACGAAGATAGACGCTTATAGAAGCGTACTTCTGGGTTAAATTTTTCGTCCGATACGCTGGGTAACACTTTAACATTGTTTGTATATCTATAAATATGAAAAATTTGATATATATAGATATAAAAATACATGGGATCTAGTGGCGCCCTCAGTAGCTGGGTAACTCATTTTTGGCAGAAATTTCCCATTTAAGAGTACGCTTCTATAAGGGTCTATATTCGTTGACTAAGTTTATCGCTCCAGAGCAACCCCCCAGATGATGGAACTTTTCGAGGGCTGACCCACCCCGTACCCGTCCCGTCCCGTCCCTGTCCGATTCTCGAGTGGAGTATTCCATCTAGACTACCTCGTATTCCCTAAGAAGTTCAATAGTAAACGTAGACATCGTACGTTTGATAGTCGATTGAGCACATCGTTTCGACGGGACGTATATTTACGACTGTGTAGGACAAACACCAAGAAAAATAAGATCACTTTGCAGTAGTGATCACGTATGTATATTCAGTATCAGTGAACCTAACTTACGACAAATCTCGATCAAAAAAAGAGAGCCGTGCTCTCTTGTTTTATTTTCCTTTAAATTCGCATCGGGACTATCCGCAGGGTTAAATTCTTTGAGGACGCGCTATCGACGCAATTTTAAAGTATTAAAATGTCCAACGAAGAAACCTCTGCTGATCGCAATGTCGAAATATGGAAAATCAAGAAACTTATAAAGAGCTTAGAAATGGCGAGAGGGTATGTTTTTTTTAATTTTTAAAGTTGGAATGTAGTTCGGAGCAGATATTTAGACATGCCATATGTTTCCGAAATTTTTTACTTTAGTCTGCTACTCTTTTTTTTCGTTAATGTAAAACACGTGGATTTACGTTGTATGGTTAGTTAGATATTTAGCAGATATCTGGATTTAAAATTAACTGTAAAGCAGTTCAACAAGTATTATTGTGCATGCATATTTTATGATTTTAATTGTTGTTAGATTATAAGAATTTATCAAAATATTATTTTTTAGTCTATTTAAGTCATGAGTAAGTCATACAGAATTTAATATCTACAATATTAATTTTATGTTAATTTAAAAAGTGTTATATTATGTTTATTAATTATTTAAATATGTAAATCATTACATGATATTTGATGTTTTAATACAATCTTTATTATTTAAATCAATTAAATTTCAAATTTGGTTTTTTAACATGATTCATATAGTGAACTATGCACATTTTAAAATAAAAAATACAATTTTAGAAACCTTAATAGTCTTTAAATTTTAAATCTATGAAATAATCAAAATTCATTATGTACTTCTATAGTTTTTGTTAATTAAATCCTATATAAGATTTTCATTCTGAATTAAACTATATCATTAAATAGTATTTCTTAAAAACATTTTAATTATAGCTACTAGTTAACAAAATCATTCATTTCTTGCACGTACTACATAGGTGGTAGATTCTATAATAAAAATCAGAATAATTAAAAATTGAATATTTTTTTTATTATTTTTGTATAGAAATGGTACAAGTATGATTTCACTTATCATTCCACCAAAGGATCAAATTTCTCGAGTCAGTAAAATGTTGGCTGATGAATTTGGTACTGCATCAAATATTAAATCTCGAGTCAATAGATTGTCCGTCCTTGGTGCCATCACATCAGTACAGCACAGGCTAAAATTATATACCAAAGGTATAACAAATTTATTATATTTTGTACTATGTTATGAAATACATTATCTTATGAGATATTTACGATAAACAATTGATTCATATAATAATATTAAATAGCCAATTAATGGTTGCTAGTTCATTGTAATAATCAATTTTACTTATCTAGTGCCCCCAAATGGTCTAGTTATTTATTGTGGAACAATTGTTACCGAAGAAGGAAAAGAAAAAAAAGTAAATATTGACTTTGAACCATTCAAACCAATTAATACTTCGCTTTATCTTTGTGACAATAAGGTAAACAATTCACATTCTATTATATCAATTTTTCTTAATTTTATTTTCATAATTATTCTTTTATTGATAGTTTCACACTGAAGCACTGACAGCATTGCTTGCAGATGATAATAAATTTGGTTTTATTGTTATGGATGGTAATGGTGCACTTTTTGGGACATTGCAAGGAAATACGCGTGAGGTTCTTCATAAATTCACAGTTGATTTACCAAAAAAACATGGTATGATAATTAAACGATTGTTATTTCTGCTTTGTTTTAATTTTGACTAGAATAAATTTGATATATCCTGTTTGAAATCATGATTTGTTTGTTATAATTAAAACGTTTATTAGTAATTTTTTTTTATATTTTGTATTTAGTCAGTACTTAAATAATCTTTATTCCTACCCTAATAGTAATGGCCACTTTATTAACTCGAAAAGCAAGCTGAAAGTAAGATATAACTGACTTCTAAAAAATTAGCGGGAATAAAGTATTTTATTCTCGTAAATAAACGAGAATAAAGTACTTTATTTCTGTTACATGAAAAATTTGTGAATTCAAGTAATTTTTCTTAAAATTTGTAACAAATGGTCAAATTAATTAATAAAATTTTAAAAATACTAAATTTTAATAAAAATTAATATATTGAAAAAATTATGAAATTTTATTATTAAATTTTTTAAATTATTGAAATAAAAAAGTTAAAATGATTTTTTTTTTTCAACAAATATTTACTATGACAATTTATGTTCATAATTCACAACAATATGTAATTATTAAATTAATTTATATTTTTATTTCTTCAATTCAACTCGCTTTTTTGAAGTTAATAAAGTGGCCATGGTTGAGGCACTAATAAAGTAAAATATGTAAAACAAGAGTTGAGTCTATTTCTCCCGCGGGAATTTACTCCGCTCGCTTCGCTCGGGTCCTTCTCCTCGGGAGAAATATGCGACTTTACTCTCTAGTTGCATAATGTACTATAGATGAATTAAAAAAATTAATAATTTATTAATTTAAAAAATTTTTTGATTCATTGACAATTTACAGGTAGAGGAGGTCAATCTGCTCTTCGTTTTGCTCGATTGCGAATGGAAAAACGCCACAATTATGTGCGCAAAGTTGCTGAAGTAGCAACGCAACTTTATATCACTAACGATAAGCCTAACATCGCTGGCTTAATTCTTGCTGGTAGCGCCGACTTCAAAACAGAACTTAGTCAATCCGATATGTTTGATCCTGTGAGTTTAACTCTATTATTTTTATAAGAAGAAGCTTATAAAAAGTTCTTTTTGATGAAAACCGTTACCAGACAAATTCTTTCTATTCTAATTCATATCTTTTTTTGCAGAGATTGCAAGCAAAAATTATTAAGCTTGTAGATGTTTCATATGGAGGAGAAAATGGTTTTAATCAAGCTATAGAATTAGCTGCAGAATCATTACAAAACGTTAAGTTTATCCAAGAAAAAAAACTAATTGGTATAATTTTTATTAAATTTAATAATAGTATATTTTTTAATACCTTTTATAGAGATAATAAAGAAAACAACTGAAAGTGAAAATGAATTTATTTCAATATAGGTCGTTATTTTGATGAAATTTCTCAAGACACAGGAAAATATTGTTTTGGTGTTGAGGATACATTAAAAGCACTTGAATTGGGTAGTGTTGAAACATTAATATGTTGGGAAAATCTCGATATTCAAAGATACGTCCTTAAAAATCACACAAACAGTGAAGAGAAAATATTGCATTTAACGCCTGAGCAAGAGAAAGATAAAAGTCATTTCACTGATAAAGAGGTGAATCCACATAAATTCTATTTTAATAATTAGTATTTATGTATATATTATATTTAAATTTAATTCTTTTTTCTTTAATGTAGAGCGGAGTTGAATTGGAATTAGTTGAGTGTCAGCCTTTGCTAGAGTGGCTTGCAAATAATTATAAGAGTTTTGGTGCAACCTTAGAAATTATTACAGACAAGTCGCAAGAAGGGTCACAATTTGTCAGAGGCTTTGGTGGTATTGGAGGTTAGTATTCTGATACTTTTGATTTTATTTAAATTAATTTATTGAGTCAAAGTTGAAAACAAACTAATAAAAATAACAATAAAATGAAGAAAAGTTAAAATTTTAAGACAAGATTAAAAATTAGATAAACTCTTTACTTTTATATTGTCATAATTTATTATTTATACATTTTTGTAATAAGTTAAAATATAGTACCAAGCAAAAGTACAAAATGTTTTAAAATAACAAACTTTATCTTATATTATTTTAACAATATATTTTTTAATCCATTTTAAAAATATAAAAACAAAACTCTTATTTCATCTGTTATGTTCTTTATAAATGCAATAAGCTAAATATTTAAAATATATGAGAAAACTCATATAAATTTTTAAAATTGAGTCCTGATGAGACATATGACTGACATGATTCAAATTGAAAAAAGTGGAGCCAACAAATAAATTCTAGTAATTAAATAAGTGCACATAAGGAAAATTAATATTTTAAAAATGTTATTAATCAAGTTATGATTTCCTTGGAAATTATTTAAAATTTATAGAAATTAATCAGGTTTAAATTTTTCTTCATGAACTTGAAAACAAGATCTTAATAATTTTTTTTGATTACTTAGAATGTTAAATTTTTACTCATGTATCGGATTGGGAAGTTAGTAATCTTTAAAAACATAATTATTTTTTTACGCTGGTGCCGAAAAAGCCACATTCTCTCCTGGTAGCAAAAATGAAATGTGGTATTTTTGGCTTGTTGAAAAAAATAGTATTATTTTACGTAAAACTTAACATATATAAGATTCTTGATCAAGCAAATAAATTTAACTCTGTTAAAATTCTTTGTCACAAACTTTAAAAAATAATTAAGATTTTTTTTTATTATATTAATTATATTTTTGATTTATATAATTTAAAACACACTTAATAATAGTATTAAAATATTGATTTGCCAAAAAACTGTATTAGAGTCTTTCAAGTTTTGTGAACAGCAGTAAAAATTGAATTTGAAAAATTGTACGAATATATTTATATAATTAAATTTTGATTATAAGTTCTTTCACAGGTAATTAATTGCATTCAATTTCCATTTACGTAACTAATTTACTGAATATTCAGTTGGAAAATAAATGATAAATTATGGTAACCAAGAGAGTATTAGAATTTTAGATCACAAATTATGTTAAAACTATGGAAAACTTGTGTAAAAATGTAAAAAAAGTTGAAATTATGTATATAATTATTTAAGATTAAAATAATTCAAGTACTACATAAATTAACATTAAAATACTTGAAGTATTTCAATATTCAATAAATATGGTATAATAATAATTTTTTAAAAAGTAATATAAATTAGAGTTGTTTTGAAAAATCATAAATGAGCACGTACTTATATCATATAATATATCAAAATGATACAAAAAGTTAAAGAAAAATGCTTCAAGTTTTGTTGTATCAGGAAATAATCAGAAAATAAAGATTCAAAACTCATATTTTATATTTAATAAAAATTTTATATTCTAATAGTATTATTAATAATGATGTTTTTTTAATTTTCATTTTGGATTTATGATAAATTTAGTATCAATTGATATTTCTTAACGTAACACAGTTTTAGATAGCTTTGATAACTTTTTATAAAAAAATCTAAAATAATATTTGCTTCGATGGTGGTCTTGGTCAGGATTAGAGAATTCAACAGTGCTTTGCATGGTGATAAATATTTTAAAAAAGTGAGGATTCTTTTCAATAGGACGTATTTAATTACCTCATCACATTGTTACATCATCAATTGTAAAAATACGTAAAGAAATAGTGACATCCATTTTCATCATTTCCCCTTGCAAAATCTAAGTGGAATTAAAGATAAAAGTGGATTGATATAGTTTAGAGAAATGCGTGTGTTATAACCACTAAATAAAAAAAATGATACGTGGACTGTACTTTAGTATTTTTATATCAATATGTATCATATATTATTTATATCGATAGATCTTATTGGACTCCAAAAGTAACAGATGTGATATCTAGTGTTCATATCATTAAAAATATGAAACCGAATGATCTATTTCAACTTACAAGGAGAAAACCCCACTTCCTGAAAACGGAATTGGCTGAAACTGCAGAATATGATTTTTTGATGAAAAAAAATTAACCTGTGTTTTTTATTTTCGTCGAATAGACCCCTTAGGCAAGGATATATAGCTATAGACATTTTTTCGAAAATATGGTAAATAAGAGCCTTTTTAAAAACTTCAATAACCAAAGAACTGAGACTCTGACAAAAAAATGCATAAGAGATAAAATAAAGTACAAATTAAAAGCTTTAATTTAAGGTTTTCTGCACTGAAAAAGCTTTTGTTGATCGAGAGTTATTCTTAATTAAATATCATAATTTATTTACTTAATATTTTTTGCATATAAAATATGATCAATTTTTTATGTTATTTCATTAGCATATTTTAATCGCCTGTAACTTTTGAACCACAAAAGCTTTTTTAATGTAACAAAGCTTAAATTAAAGCATTCAATTCGTGCTTCATTTTATCTTTAATGCACTTTTTTTTGTAAGGGTCTTAGTTTTTTGGTTATTCAAGTTCTTATAAAGGCTTTTATTCACCGTACTTATGAAAAAATGTCTATATCCGTGTCTAGAGGGCCTATTCGACGAAAAGAAAAAACACGGGTTCATTTTTTTTCCATCAAAAAATCATATTCTGCAGTTTCAGCCAAATCCGTTTCCCGGAAATGGGGTGCTCTTCTTGTTAGTTAAATACCTAAAGTATAGTTGATTATTTATGAAAGAAATAGCAATTTTCATAAATCGAGGGTCCGGAAATAAAAAGTGCACATAGCGCCGATCCAGCGTATCTACACTGAATTTTTAAGTTATTAATATTTAAATTTTATCATTCAAGATCATAAAGGATATCATTTCACAACTTTTTTGTGTTGGGAACATCTAAAAAATTTGTTTAGTTTTAGAATTATTAGCCAAAAAACAATTTTTGAAAGTTTACTATTTTAATGCTTTTTTCACTTTAACTCGTCACGATTTTTTTTATATTTATTGAGTCTTGATAATTGTTTCAAGCATTCTACAATATCTTACGCGAGTTTTAGTCTAAGAATAGAGTTTTACAATTTTTTTTAAAGGCTTTTGTTCAGATATGTATAGGAATTTCTGTAAGACAGCCTCCAGACAAAAAAATCCAGCTAGATTTTCCAACTGGATTTCCTAGCTGGGAACTAGATTCCAGCTGGATTTCACTAGATTTCCTGAAGGATTCCCGTATATTTATTCTTGAATGTCCACCTATTTTCAAATAAATCTATCCAAAGCCGGATTTAGGTCTTATGAGGCCTGGGGCTAATAGAGTAGTAGAGGCCCCCTTATAGTCAGTGATTGGATATACACCCACGCACACACGCACGTACCCACGTACGCACGCACGCACGCACGCGCACACACACACACACAAACAAATAATTTCAAATCACTGATTTCTTATTTCCTAGTTTATTTTTCTTGACAATTTACAAATGTTTCTTTACCACAGTTAAAACTATTAATAATTTACAAAAGTTTTCGACTAAAATTATTTATTGTAATTTAATAAAATGGTTTTTTTCTACATTTTGTGTTTGCAAAATCTGTTATTATGTCGTCAAAATTTACAGATCTTAACAAATCATCTTCTATAAATAAAGAAGCCAGAGAAGATAATCTATCATTCACCATTGTAGATTGATGTAAATCTTTAATTCTTTTTAGAGCTGAGAAAGATCTTTCAGCTTCACAATTGGCTACTGGGATTGTAATAAATAATTTGTAAGCTATATAAACGTTTGGAAAACTACCGATTAAATCATATTCTAAAATCCAATTTAAAACTTTAAGAGGATTAAGTATTTGATTTTTTGTCAAATTTTCTTCATTATGTGAAAAGTTAGTTCTACTTTGCATTTGGAGTAATGGTAAAAAATGATCTAACTCGTCCAAAAAATCAGAATCTAAATCGTCAGAATAAACTTCTAACAATGTTTTGGCTCTTATTTTTATTTCTTCATTACTAAGAATTAATAGTTTCGAAAGAAAACCAAATGTCGTTACTATATGATTATAGGCTTCGTATTGCTTTTGCAATTCATTTAAAATATTGTCTATTATAACATAAAATATTTCAATTCTGAATTTATCAGATCCTCTATGACTACTAATTTCTACTTGACCATCACTAAATTTTTTAATCACCTTTCTTTTATTTAAATCAGAATATTCCTGAACAACAAACTTACTCAATTCTTTCGATTGTTTTTCCAAATCAAAAAAATTATCTCGTAGATTTTTAATAAATTCTATCAAAGAAAGTAGCATATTAGTAGCTGTATTTAAATCTAAATTAACTTTTTGAATATATTTGTTAACAGCGTTAAATCTATTAAGAACGCGATGCCAAAATACGGTCATAAATACATTTTCAAGTTTTATAATTTTATTCAATAAAGAAGCTGCTTCATCTCTTGTCTCCAATTTCTCGTTATCATTTTGGATGATGCAAGTTAAAGCATTATAAATACCATCAAAGTTTTCTATAAAATCCTTTGTGCCATCTGCTCTAGATGACCAGCGAGTAGCTGATAAATTTTTTAATTTGGCATTATTTTGAGATATTAAAATAGCCCACCGATGTGTAGAAGCAGAAAAAAATACATATAAACGCTGTAGTATACTAAAATAATTTCTTGCATGAACACTCTTATTGACACTATTTTCTCCTACTAAATTTAGAGAATGTCCCACACAAGGAACATAAAATGCCAACTTATTTTCTGCTCTTAGATAAGCTTGCAAACCTTCATACTTTCCAGACATATTGCTGGCGTTGTCATAAGTTTGTGCTCTACAATCAGTTATTTTTAAGTCATGCTTTTCAAGCAGTTTTAAGTCTTCATGACTTAAAGACTTACCCGTATGATTTTCAATAGGTATAAAACAAAAAAATCTTTCATAAACGCAACCTTTAAAATAATATCGAAAAATTATTGCTAATTGATCGACATGCGAAACGTCTGGAGTCGAATCAACAATGATACTCCAATATTTTGCCTCTTTCATTTCAGTCTTGATATGATTTATAATTTTTTATAAAATTAAAATAATAAACTCTTCGCAAGTCGTTTTTGACAAGTAAGATACATGTCCTTGCCCTTTATTTGCATACATATCAATATGCTGTTTTAAAAAGGGATCAAATTCAGCAATAAGCTCTAATGCACCTAAATAATTGCCGTTATGAGGCGAACCAATGACTTCAATATCACCGCGAAACGCTAAACCTCTTCCAGCAAGAAATCGAATGACTGAAAGTACTCTCTTCAAAATTTCCGTCCAATAAATCATTTCTGTCTGCAATTGTTTTACCATATCTTGATTAACATGAGCTTTATCTTGTAAAAAATTAATATAATCAATTTTACATTTCGCATGTTCTTTGCTATTTTCATGAGTACGTATCAATTCCTCGCCTTTTTTCCAATTCGAAAATCCAGGGTTTACAAACGTATTATTATTATCTATTGAAAATAACTTACAAAAATAACAAAAAATGTTTCCGCTGGATTCTGAGTATAGTAACCATGAGCGATCAACTTTTTCACCATTGTTCAATTCTTTTACAAAATATTTTGAAGAAAAGTATCTATTTTGTTGTGAGTATTTACGTTTCGAATTTTCAAAATTAGAGTCTCGATTTTGAAAAAATGAACATTTTTCTCTTGCATATCTGTAACGTTCGTTTTCACTGAATTTTAATGGCCATAAAGCAGGGTCTTTGAGTAGAATGTTTGTATCTATAAATTGATATATAAAAAATCATTATACTTTAATTTACGCATTTGATATATATATATAGGTATGCATACATAAGTAATTTAATATATAATTTTTAAAATTTTAAATAATTGATTTTATATACAGAACGTCGATTAAATATAATGCTGTACTTTAATATGTTTTATTATTATAGACTATATTGTTAATAAAAAAAATTAAACACATATTTATTCTTTATTAAATATATAGAAACTTTAAGAAGATCTTAAGATAATCTTATAAAAATAAATAAAAGAATACCTGCATTTAATTGTTTCATAATAGCTGTATTATGAGTATTGTCAGCACAAACTACCACTTTTGATACTTCATTTTCAGTAACATGTTGAGTTTCCATATTATTTTCAAAATTATCGCTTGTTTTATTTAGATCACTTTTGTTTCTTTCATTATGCTCAGTTGAGAAAAATTGAGTTACTTTAGGCAATTTACTCGTTAATTCGTCTTTTTGTTTTTTTAATTTTCTTTTTGTAGCTCTACTTTCAAACCTTTTTGACATTGTGAACAAATAAAAATTTATTATAATTTAAAAGGAATAGAAAATATATTCGAATTCGATGCACGATATCGCATTGCCGAATGAATATCCCACGATATTTACTCTTTTAGTTTGCATTCGCGCTTGTGTATGTTTACGTTCTTTTCTGCGAAATTAGAAAACAAGAATCAACCACGCAGTCCGACAAGCAGTGCATTTATTTTTATATTTAATTTACTAATGCTAGGGCGTATATGTTAAAATTCAAAAAACGATAGTAATAAAAACTTTGTATATAGCTAAAAAAAATGAAAATTTGCTTTAATAAATATTTCAGAAATAGTATTTCGCTTTTTTATTTTTGATATTATTTTATCAATTTGCTTTTGAATAATTATAAAATAATATAGTCATAATACTATATTTTTAATTAAGTAAATAGTTAAAATAAATATTAATTATAATTTTAACATATCTAAGCTGTAAAAAGGATTGGATTGTTAGAAATTTCGTAATATTTATAGTTCAGAAGTTTTTAAACGCAAATCAAAACCTGTTTTTGTTAAGAAATTTTCATAAAATTTCACTGAGGAAATTTTGGATGATGAGGTCCCCTTGAAGGCGAGGCCCCGGGCTATAGCCCCCTGTAGCCCCATGGTAAATCCGGCTCTGAATCTATCTATAAATCCAGTTAAAAATAGGTGGACAACCAGGAATAAATATACGTGAATTGTCTGACTGGGAATCCTTCAGGAAATCTAGTGAAATCCAGCTGGAATCTAGTCCTTCCCAGATTGGAAAGGGAAATCCAACTGGATTTTTTTGTCTGGGCCTGTAGAAAATTTTTTAGTATTTCCTTAAGATACTTTTGAATGTCGTCACTTTAGAAAACCAGCGTGTGGAATTCAGAAAAATCAATAAATACTCTAGAAGATTATATAGATTATCCTGCAGTAAAATATGAAGATAAATTTACAGATATTTCTTCACATATTTTATTGGAAAATGAAAAAATATGTTGTTATGCAGGGTCTTCTACAGATTTATATACAGAAAATTTTTTAGGTTTTCATATAGAATTACCTTAACATAATTTGAAAAATCTACAGAAGGAATACAAAATTCTGCAGGAAAATCTTCAGGAGAATCTGTAGGATATACTGAACGAGATCGATTACATCGATTTGATTTTTACTTGCTAGGTGGCGTTTCTCTAAGTTTTGTGATCGCTTATACAAATTTCCAAGGCGCAAATATATAAGACCAAAACACTTCAAGTAGTCTAGTAGAAGCTCTTCGTTCTTCAAAGAGCGAACACTACGAGGTTTACTTCGTTTTTGGTATTTTTCTATGTTAGTAAAATAATTATCGAGTGATTAACTCGTATTCTTTTATTAATATACTTACAAAAAAAATATTAAATAATTTGATATCAATCAAACTGTACTTCAGATATTTTATATAATATTTTATAAAAATTCTTGTAAATTTTATTATAAATCTGAGTTAAATAAACCGAAAATTCCTTTTGGTAATCCTGAAGGAAATTCTTGAAAATTTTTTGACGGAAAGTGTGAAGGAAACTCTATAGAAAATTATATAGGTGAGTGTTTTACTGGAATGTTTCTAGAAATTCCTATAGTCATGAATTTAGTTTTTCGACAGGATTATGTACCTAAAGCTCTGTAGTATATTCTGTAGATTATTCTTCTGTAGATTTTTCTGTAAAATTTTCTATAGGTTTACTTGCAGATTTTTTCATAAAGGGCAGGGTTTTTTATAATGAATAAGATTCGAAAAAATGTTGAGAATGAGAAAATTTTGTTCAGGTAATTCTGTATAAAAATCTAAAAAATTTTCTGTATATAAATCTGTAGAAGACCCTGCAAAACAACATATTTTTTCATTTTCCAATAAAATATGTGAAGAAATATCTGTAAATTTATCTTCATATTTTACTGCAGGATAATCTATATAATTTTCTAGAGTATTTATTGATTTTTCTGAATTCCACATGCTGGTTTTCTGAAGTGACGACATTCAAAAGTATCTTAAGGAAATACTGAAAAATTTTCTACAGGCTGTCCTACAGAAAATCCTATACATTTCTGAACAAAAGCCGTTAGAAAACCCCGAAGGAAATCGTGTAGGCGAAAAAACTGCAGGATATTCACAGAAATCTCAGTAGCCACATCTTCAGTTTTTCTACAGGATAACATACATACAAAACTGCAGTATATCCTATAAATTTTCTTTTAGTTTTTTCCTGTAGATTTTTCTTCAGTTTTTTTTACATATTTTTATAAGGGTAATATCTCAAGTAGGACCTCCAAATATTAGAGGCATAACTGATAAGAGAACAAGTATAATAAAATTATAATACACAGAAAGATTCTGGTTTTTTGAACTTAGTTGTGAATCGTTTAATAAACCCAATAGTTTTTGCAACTTGATTGACAATATGATTTACGTGTTTGCAGAATGATAATTTTTTATCAAATATGACTCAAAGGTCTTTCACTTCTTCCACTCTGCGTAGACAATAATCCCCTAAATAGTAAGCTTAATTCAAACCCGCAGATTTCGTAAATCAGATAACCGCACATTTTGAAAAATTAGTTTTATCTGTTTATACAGCATCAGTCATTAAATGACGTAATATCACTCTAGAGTAAGGCAGCATCATTCGGGGATACAATTTCTCTATATAACCTCGTATTATCAGCAAATAACAGTATTTTACAGTATTTTATCTTCCACCTAACATCATTTATAAAAATTAAAAATAAAATTGATCCTAAAAGTGTCCCCTGTCAACCACCCAATGATACAAACATCTCCTTTGATGCATAAGTCTTAATTTTAAACCTCTGAGTTCTATTTTTTAAATACGAATCAAACCATTGCTATAATTGCCCATTGATGCTATAAAACTTCAGTTTAGCTAGTAACAGATCAATGTTGACAGTGTCAAAAGCTCGACTCAAAACAGCATGAACCATTCTTAAAGTTATCCACAATATCATTTACGTAAATACTTAAGTTTGTGATCGTTGATTTACCCTTGACAAAACTGTGTTGTTCCTGAATTAAAAATTTATTTAAGCACACAATCAGACTATCATATACAAGCTTATTAAAGATTTTGGCAAAAACATTGTATTTATTTACGGGTCTATAATTGTTAACATCAATTATATCTCCACTTTTAAATAAAGGAGTGACATATGATACTTTTCAATTTTTTGGATAACATCCATTTCTTAGTGAGTGATTAAAAAATTTTACTAACCATAATACAATTCTGGAGAAAATGTGTTTAACAATACATGGATGAATGCCATCTGGACCAGTAAACCCCTTTGTATCTAAATTAATTATGTATGATCTAATTTCTTCTGGTGTAAATTCAATTAATGAGAACGATTCCGCCAAATAACAATCTCCACAGAAATTATAGAGCTTATCACAGGTATAAACAGATTGAAATCTCTCAGCGAAAATGTCAACAATAGCCTAACCACTATCGACAATTTTATCTTCTAAAACCATTATATTAGGATAGAAATGCGACTTATTAATATTATATGCGTAATTGAAGAATTTCTTATGGTCTTCTTTAATTAATTTTTGTGTAACACTAATATGTCTCCTCATCCGTTATTAGTTTCCTACAGTATGCTCTTGTGTTCTTAAACAAGTTATAATACTTACCAGAATTAGTTTCCTTATACGATTTATGGTATTTTTTCTTCAGAATATTTCTTTCTAATTTCGAAGAATACCATACTGGGAATTTAGAATTTTTAATAACAACCTTAGGCACACAATTTTTAACACAACCATTCAGCATAGTGTTCAATTCATTCAGTGCACCCTCAAGATCAAGCACCTCATAGTCAATATCAGGTAGTGTAAGGCTTTTAAACATAGAAATAAATTGACTAAGGTTAATCTTATAAATAAATTCTTTATCTATGAGAGGATAATTAAATGGGACTTCAATCAAAAAAGGTGTGTGAAAAGCACAATGCAATAAAGAATCAATATTTGTATCCATCGCATGCCTGATATTAACATTTGAGTGATAACTCTTCCACTAGAATCTAATGCCTCTATATCTTTGTCAACGACGTCACTCTTTTCAACATCCATCTTACCACAGCATTTTCTAAATGAACCGTCTAGGTTAATACCAGCTGTTTCCGAGCAAGAGAGACGATAACATGCGTTGCAAGACGAACATACAACTCCATTTTTAGGATCCATATAATCTGCTTTCTTGGGGCAGAGAATGCATCTTACTTTATTTTAGTTATCTTAAGTCACCTTTCTATTCATATTTCTCGTATCAACTTTATTGTTGCCACTACCACCTCTCGAAGTAGCATTACGGTTCTGTTTATTCTTCATGTCAATGAAATAAGAAAACATTAAATTATCAATATAATTAATTCACTTGCTTTTACAATAAGCAATGAGTACGATTGCTCCGACTTATAAGTGAGAGGCTAATATTCCGAATAAAAGAGAACATCATGCATTAATTTCCCCCAAAATCAATGTATAGTAAAGTTATGTATGCTTAATTATACTGGAAGTGTGCTCGCTATGATCAGTAAGAACAAATAAACGCCTACGTATATTCTACTTCCTATGATAGACTATTTCATTCCACAGTTCAATAAATTTCAGCCATAAGCACACTGTATCTGTTCAATCCTGTATAAACTCATACTATACCCGTTAGTAAGAACAAATAAACGCCTACGTATATTGTACTTCCTATGATAGACTATTTCATTCCACAGTTCAATAAATTTCAGCCATAAGCACACTGTATCTGTTCAATCCTGTATAAACTCATACTATACCCGTTATTACACCACCAGCATTCACTTAAAACAACAGTAATAATACACAAGTATCCTCTGCAAATATCTTCCTAAAATTGATTAGGTTATACTATAAATAAAGCAATCAATATTGAAGCAGATTCTTTGTCTTCACTATAGCAGTGTGACTATAGGCACTCTTCTTTATCTATCTTTTTCTTAACTATAGCAGTGTGGCTAGGCGCTCTTCTTTATTTGTCTTTGTCTCACTATAGCAGAGCGGAGAAGGTTTGTCTACATGTAGCAACGCGCTGACTCTACTACCCTTCTAAAAACATATTTTAGTGTCTTGCTCCGAACGTTGTTCAACAAGACTGTAGAATATTTGCCAATACACTTCGATATAGTGTGACATGCAATAATATTCCATACTATGGAGTATTTTAAAGTTGTATACTCCATTGTATAGTGTATTGCTAATTGAATATACTCTAGCTACGAGCAGGGCAGTATGATACCCCAATACCCATTTAGCTAGCTTCGTGGTTATTCTACCGACATACTATAACATAAACATTTCTATATATATATATATATATACATATATATATATATATATATATATATATATATATATATATATATATATTCACGTGTACATGCTTGAATAAATATGTCTTCAGATAACGTAGGTTAAGTAACAATCAACATGAAGTACTACCAAGGATAATTTGTAGTCACTGTCCTATCGAATTCAATGCAAAAATGATTACAGTTCTTTATACATTAAATGTATAAAATTTTGCAATGCAAATTTTGCATTTATGGCTTGAACAATAATGACTTTTTTACTAACATTTTTTAATGGAACTGATTTAAATATATTTTCATTAAAAGATTTATTTATTTTTATTCTGCTTTCCTGATAAAAATTCAGTATCTTATTTTTCATATTGTTTACAATAATAATTTTCTTTAAAAAAGTGCTGAAAATGTAAAGACTTCTTACACCAATCACATCATATGAAAGCAACATTATTACATCCTTCTATATCGCACTGTGTATTACAAGAATCTCTAAAAGAGAACTCTGGTTTTTCATTAATGTAACCACTTTTGTACCGCGAATATTTAAACATATTTTTATATCTCGGTGAAGGAAGCTAGTTATGAACTAGAGATTGTAATTTTATGATGCTATTTCTTAAATGTAAATTTAAATCATAATACATCAAAGTCACTTGATCTGTAAAGTGTCGTATAAAATTTTTCCAAATGCGAAATCTATATACATCAAGTAGTTGAATCTTTTCTGTTGTTCTTGTTGGTATTTTTTTTACGTTAACAATTTTATTTTCTGGCATTGTTTCTTCTATGACTTTATCACAGTGTCTATTCCAGGAACCGAGTAATAATACAGACTGTGGCCCTACATTTGGATAAAATACTTTTATAGTACTGAGGACCTTAAATCCGCGTGTTCCGGACACTTTAGCGGACGCTAGATAAGCTATCATTGGACTGTACAAAAAAGTATTATAAGAGATTCTTCAATTTTTTACACTATTTAAAAAAGTATTTATATTGAAATTTCATATAACATAAATACTTTTAAAGATTTTTTAACGCGTAATAATACGTGAAATGTTAAACAAAACATATAAACACTCGAATAAAGCATGACATAAGTTAAAAAATACGAATAATTTAGAAATGTTTAAAATATATACAAATGCGGCGCGTCATGACTTGAAACGTACAAGGTATACACAAGCGCCGCGCATGCGTCTCCGACGTGAGAGATGTTAATAAATAGAAAGAGATACACATACATCTTTCTTTGGGTTAAAGCGAGAGATATCAACAAAAAGAAAGAAACGCACATATATCTGTCTTTGAATGTGTTATCCATGAGCGAAAAACTGTATGCTCTTGTTTTTGCTCAATACATTAATATTGTATCTTCTGTCCCTGTCATAAAACGTTTTATAACTTATAGAATAAAATTTCAAGTCAACTGTTTTCGCGGAGTGCGTAGTTTTTTTTTTTTATGAATTATCATTCCTGAAGTGCATAGATCTAGTTTGTTATTGATTTCTATGCGCATAGATTTCGTTCGGCGGATTTATGATCCACGTGCTATAAAATAATATAAGATACATGAACTCTAAGTGGCCCTTTTGTACGACGTGCTTAACATCCTCACTACGCTCGGACGCTAACTGCACGCCGTACAAAAAAGTGCCACTTAGAGTCCGTGTATCTTAATGTACTATTTCTAACCAAAAAAAGAGATCTATAATTAAAAAACGTACCCATCAAATTTTTTCTTTGTAATTGCATTATAATAGACGAAAAATGACTCATCTATAGTTAATTTTCCCGACTTTGATGCTTCTACGTGCATGTTTTCTGGTCTAAATACGTTTCGTTCTACAACAGGACCAAATTGATCAGATGATTCTTTTAAAACAAAAAAAAAACGCTGCTAAGTGCTTTGGCGGAATGCTTTCTCATAGAGCTCTTTGAGTTTCATTGATTTTTTTATATTTGTTTAAATGTGATTTTAATATTAAAAAATTGTCTGACATTAATATTTACTCATATTGTACTTTATAAATTTCGAACATATATGCTAGCTGTTTGCTTTTTCAACTTTTATAATTTATTTTAAATCATCAAGTAATACAAAAAAATTTGTTCTATTGAAAAAATGATATAATGTAATAATAAAAAGAATGATGACAACAAAATTTCTAATCTTTATAAAATGGAATCATCTTATCTTACTATTATATAAAAGGACAGCGTTTGTTTGAATGTTCTCAATTATCTCAAAAACTACTGAACCGATCGTTTTTAAATTTTAAATTTAATCTTATCTTACTATTATATAAAAGGACAGCGTTTGTTTGAATGTTCTCAATTATCTCAAAAACTACTAAACCGATCGTTTTCAAATTTTAAATTTAAATTCTTTATAATGTGACGAGTGTCATAGGCTATATAAATAATTACTTTTTTAATCAATAATTGCAATAAAATAATTATAGACCTAGATCTTAACGCGTAGGGAATAGGGACTACTTTTTTTCAGCGTTCTGCGGTCAACATGCTCTATCCTTACTACTTTCCTTGATTGCCCAATAGGTGGCGACCGATTTTGTCTTTCACTTTATTAAACTGGTACGGTAGACATACTTATTCACCTATGATATTCCGTAACTTCACCACAATAAATTTTTATTGCATATTCTCTAATCACAGAGTAATATTATCTCGGATTATTTAATGAAATATTTTCCTATTCCATTAGGCAGAATCAAAAATTAGACAATTTTTTTAACTCTAGAAAAAATTTTATATCTTATTCAAGGAAATTTTTTATTCCTCAAATATTTATTGGCTCATACATGAGAATTTAACCCTTCATGGTTAATAAAATAACTTTAAAAATAACAAATAATTATGTATGATTTGCGATTTTTTCTAAAAATTTTATTCCAAATATATTAACAAAAAATATAAGATATTTGACCCGCTTTCAAATCACGTTAATTTTATTCAAAATACAATTTCTCATAGATTTTTCAAAAAATTTAATGTTTACAAAACTTAAGAGAGGCCGGAGTAGAATCTGACACCGACTGAGTAAAAATTGAGTTTTTTGTTATTTACTCAAGTATTAATCGGTGTATTTACAAATTAAAGGTTGAGCGCAACAGATATTATTATTATGAACATCTATGCACAAGGAAAAAAAATCTACCGCTTTGTTTTTGAGAAAAGTAAGGAACGCCGAAGTAAAAGTTTATGTTTATAATATTTTCGGGTTCCTTACTTTTCTCAAAAACAAAGCGGTAGATTTTTTTTCCTTGTGCATACATATTTGTAATAATCATATCTATTGCGCTTAACCTTCGATTTGCAGATGCACCGATTAATACTTGAGTAAATAACAAAAATCTCAATTAGACAAGGACAGCGAATCCGGCCTGATCTTAACCATTTTTATACAAATAAATTTTTTTTCAACTTTTTTAATCATTAATAACATGAAAAAAAATTTCATTTTCATTTATTAACATAATCGCAAATAACGTTGATTTTATCATCCTGTGATATTTTCAAACAAATATTTCAGCTAATTTTCGGAAAAAATACATTTTTTCAATATTATATAAATTTACCGATTTTATTCAAGAAAAAATGCTTAAGAGGAGGTCGAGTATATCTGTCTTTTTCTAATTAAAGAATTGATTTTATTACAAAAACTAATAATTTGAGTAAGAAATTAAGAGAAAGCCGCATTTTGTATCAAAAAAAGCAATATCTTCATTGATGAGAAAGAATTAATTTTATCGCTTCGTTTCCAAGAAAACCATGAAAAACTTGAAACACCAAGGTTACGATAAACAATTTGGTTTTTCAAGCTTTTCTTGAAATCGAAGCAATAAAATTAATTTTTTCTTATTAAAGAAAATTTTGCTTTTCCTGATACGAGATGCGGCTTTCTCTTTATTTTTTGCTAAAGTTATTATTTTTAGCTAAAAATTAATTATTTGATTAGAAAAGGACAGAGATACGTGACCTCCTCTTGAGTTTAAATTGTCATTTTTAGTTTGAACAAAAATTTACATATTCAAAAAAAAAAATTTTTTAATCTCATTATTTTTCAAAAAATTTTTATTCTCATTTCAGATTTTTGTCATTTTTAAATAAATAAGTGCTGAAGGTTTAATTGTCATTTTTAGTTTATGTTTACTAAAATCGACATAATTATGGGAAAAAAAAATTTTTTTTTAATGTAATTATTTTTCAAAAATTTTTAAATTGATTTCATTTTTGGTCATTTTTAAAGATAAAAATTAAATTATTTTGTACTTTTTTCATGTCACTTTAATTTTAATAACTTACGATTTTTTTTATTAAAAATGACACTTCGTTCACTTCTCAATAGGTGGCGACCTGTTTTGCCGCTCACTCTACTAGATTAGCACGGTATATATAGGTACTTATATCGCGAGGATAATGCGAACAGCTTATCGGCAATAAATTTTTATTGCACTTATTTCCTATCATTGTTGAACATTCTTATTTATTAATGAATATCTCTTTCACGATTTTGATTTGCTAAAAAAATTTTCTATCGTCAATTTAAATATATTTTTTGACTTATTGGTACTAAATTGAAGATATATCGAAAAATAAAAAAAAAATTCAATGCTTATTTTTTCTACAAAAGAGATTATTTTAAATGAAAATTCATTCTATTATCACATGGTTCCCAAACAAAAAATGTTGTGTATTCCGAAGTTTTGTAAGAGTACGATTTAATGAATAATAGTTTTTGAGATTCTATTTCTATACCTACCGACTTCTGCTCAACTATTGCGCGGGCGAAGCCGAAAGGGGGGATACTAGTATTTATATATAAATACAGTTCATGTTTATGGCTCTATAAAAAAAACTACTCTATGAATACCAATTTTAAATAGCTTCCCGTCTACTTATACAAAAACATGGATAGTATGCAAAATTTGAAGCAAATCCATCGAGTAATTTTCGAGGTAATTTTCGAGATCTAATTGGCTGAATAAATAACATTTTCTTTTCAAAATTTCTGTTTCAAAATTTAAAAAATGCTCTAAAATTAAAACTACCCTATGAAAATCAATTTTTGAAAATTTCCCTTCTTTCGTCAGTTGTAAATGATTTCCCTGCAAATTTTGGAACAAATCTATCGAGTACTTTACGTAAAATAAAAAAAATTAGAAAAAAAAAATCGAAATTTTTTTTTCAAATCTTTAAAATTTTCTAAAATCGTAACCACTCTAAGAAAATTAGTTTTTAAAAGCTTATTTTTTTCAGACAATATCGAATTTATTGTACGAAAATTTTGGAGAAAATTTATAGTATGGTTTACACAAAATAGAAGATGAATGAAAAATAAAATTTTTTTTTTTAATCTTTAAAATGCTCTAAACTTAAAACTGTTCTGAGAAAATATGTTTTCCAAAGCTTGTTTTTTTCAGACAGTAGCGAATAACTTGCATTTAAATTTTAGAGCAAATCTATCAAATAGTTTTCGTAAAATAGAAAAAAATTAAAAATAAAAATTTTTTCAAAAATTTCAAAATGCTCTAAAATTAAAACTAAGCTAAGAAAATCAGTTTTTAAAAATTTATTTTATTTGGGCAATCACAAATAATTTCCGTGCAAATACTGAAGCAAGTTCATCGAGTAGTAAACAAAAAAAAAAAAAAAAATGAAAAATCGAATTTTTTTTTTTTTTAAACAACTCTTAAATGAAAACTATGCTAGAAGAACCAATTATCAATAGCTTCCCAGCAAGATAGTCAAAAAACTAATTCCACACACACACACATACATATAGACATTTTCTGGAAACCACTTTTTTCGACTCACCGAGTTCAAATATATACAAATTAATGAAAAAATAGAAAAAAAATTTTTTTATTGATACAATGCTTTCTCTATGAGAAAGCAAAATGAGATGAACTAAATTATTTTCTAATGTTTTATGAGTAATAAATTTAGTTATTCTTTTAGGCACTATTCTGTGAGCCTTTTTAAATTTCGTTAACCAATTTTTAGAAGCTTTAAATCTGCTATCTTCAGATCCAATTTCTTTTTGAGCTTGTAAGGCTCATCTACGTAGATCGCGATCGTGAATTATTAAACCACGTTCAACTGCAGCTTTAAAATTATCTAGTGTATTTTCACAGATTCTTGTAATTTTTTCTCTATACGTACCACTTTTATTAATAGTGTGAGCCCAACGTTTGAGCTGACTCTTTGATGAGACTTTCCTGAATCTTTTTTGCACTGTTTCAATTTTGAAGTTTCCTTTTCGCCGCATCTCCAATATTCTAAAGCTTTTTGTTTGTAATCAAAATCAACGTCTTCAGTATCATGCTCTATCTGATTTGTTGGTGCAAGGTCGGGAACTGTGTGGCTATTTCGTGCTGACAAACCTACAGAGCGCGTATACTGCGCACCATTGACTTGTCCGCACGAAATAGCCACACTGGTTGGGATCAGGAAAATAATGTGGAATTTCATCCTCAAATATTTTAATATCACAATTCATAAAATCATCCTGAAAATCCAGGGTTTTCTCATCAACTATAACTTCATTCAATAAAGATAAATGGAGTAAATTTTTTTTGTATTCTATAAACCAGATTAACGTATTTTCAATGAGATATCTTCCTTTAGCAATATATAAACAAGATAATATACATAAATAACTTCTGGCTTTGATAAGTAAACATAATATTGATATTTTCAATTTTGTAAGCTGTTGTATTTTAAATGAAATTAAAACATTTATGTTTAAAATAATTAGATTGTAATATCTATTACAACATGTTAAAATTAGCCAGAGGTGACCTGAATGAAATAAATGAAATTAAATAGTAATAAATAATTTGTTATAGAATACACAAAAAGTATAATACAACTTGACTGTCATAACAGTCATCCACGGAATGAACAAACGCATCTCGAGTTCATCAAACATAGCCTGCCTTACAGCGGCGCCACACACTACACACACACAATTGAGTGTATCTATATTTTTAACACTCCATCCCACGCTCAATGTTATTTATCATGCATAAATAATTTTTCATTAGAATATATAAATGAAAATGTATAAAAAGAAATGAAATTTTTAAGGTTCTCAATCTTGATATAAAGATGACTGTCGTTTGCTCTGTTTCTTGTTGTTTCATTTAGGACCTGTAATACATACAAAGTAAGGAATATTAAAATAAAATTTGAATAAATGAATGTAAATATATATATATATATATAATTTTAAATTTTTGTCAGTATTAAATACTATTATTAAATACTATTATTTAAATATTATTAAATACTCTTTCAACCGTTTGTTAGTCATCTTCAGTGGGTTTGATTTGATGTTTGCTTAAAACATTAACATCATAGGCAATATTTGGCCTGCTTGCATTGGCTAGATATAATAATGTGCCAACTGCTTTGCGATAGGGTTGATTATATTTACTTTCTGTCATTAGTTTTTCACTTACTTTATCCTTTTCTTCCACCTGATTGGTTACCATAGGTATTCGTTGAGGAGTTGATTGATCAAAACTAAACTTCTTTAGCATTTTGTTTATGTATTCTTCTTGCTTAATGCTTAGTATCCTTTTCTTTTTGTCTCGCTTTATTTTTAAGCCTAAAAAAAAACTTTTAGGCTCGCCACTTTCTTTCATTTCAAAGTCTTTCTTCAAATTTGTCTTCATTCTCGAAAGCATCTCTACATTGTTGCAAACTAGCAGACTATCGTCTACATACAATATTAAGATAAGAAATTCGTCTTTTTCTTGATGAGTAAATAAACAAGGCTGATTATTGAATTATTCAAGTCCATATTTCTTTACTGCCTCTTTAAATTTTTCATTCTAACATTTTAGACTGACTTTCAAATAATATAAAGCCTTTTCCAATTTACAAATCTTGTTTTGTTTGATCTTTTCATAAATAGTCATCCCTTTAGGTATTTCCATATATATTTCACTGTTTAAATATCCATTTAGAAAAGCTGTATTCACGTCCATCTGACATGTTTCTATATCCAGTTTGTTTGCCATTGCCAGTATAGACCTGATTAAATGTAATCGTGAAACCGGTGCATATGTTTCTTGCATATCATACTCATTTCTATCTCTGAGACTACGAATCACTAGTCTGACTTAATGTCTAATTTTACTGTCTTCTTTCTATTAAATACCCATCTTGAATGTATAATGTTTAATCTTTTTCTGTTATTCATTACAATTGATCTGTCAACTAATTTTCATACATTATTCTTATACATAGATTCTAACTCTTCATTAATAGTTTTGGTCCATTTTTATTTATCTTTTGACTTATTGGCTTCCAAGTATGTAATCAGAACACTATTTATTTTAGCTAATAAAACATGAGTTTCTTCTTTCGTCTTATTTTCTGTACTTCCATTAGTAATTCAATTTGTCGTTTTGTTTCCTCTCCCTCCGATTCTTGCACTTCATATTCAGTATTTTTTTCTTAACTTTTGTCGGTCGTGCTACTTATTTTTTTTTTTTTTTATATATTTTCTTTCCCTCCTGTTTTTGTTTCTTTTTATCAGTCTTATTATTTTCTTTTCTTGGTCGTCCAACTGATCTTTTGATTTTCTCTCCCTCCGGTCTTTGCATTCGTATATAATTCTCTCTGTCTTCTTTTTCAAAATTCACAAACCATGTATTTTTTATCTGTTCATCAATTTATTGCATATTTGTCCTTGTAGACTAATTTTGTTCGTTGAATCGTATGTCTCTGCTTTTGTATAATTTTCCTTATTTTGGTTTTAGTAAGATGTATCCAGTCTCATCGTATCCTATCAGAATAATTGTCTTTGCAATAAATTAAAATTTTGGACCAACCTTCCATTGCACTTTCATGTAAGCAAAACATCTAAAACGTTTTATTTGATTCGAATCTATTTCATGATCATTCTTGAATTTTTGAATTGTTGGTACCATGTCATTTATTGCATGCGGTGTTATATTGTAGACATCAACTAACGCATTTAATGCCAATTTTGCTTCAGTCATTTCATTCAATTTCGCTGTCAAACCTTTAATTTATTTTTATCTTTTCTTATCTGTCGCAATTTGACCTCCTGCAGTTACTTTAACTACAGCTTTCACACTGTCTCGTTATATAGCCCCTCCGTCTTTTCGGTCTCATAACTGTTGTTAATTCTGTCTTTTCTTGCTTTCTTATCAGTCAAAGTGTGGCCATCTGTCGTACAATAGGGCATATATAATCTGTCTCCATCTCTGTAACTGTCCTTATCACCAAGTCAAATCTTCACTCTTAACGTACTTCTCAACTATAAAGGAATAGTAAACCAATATAAATAAAATTCATATAAGTTTACCGAACACAAGCAAAACTAGATAATTTACGTTAGAGTTAATTATATATATTATGAGCTTAACAGACCGAACACAAGCCTTTCAACCTCAATATATCAATCACATATTTATGAAAAATAAAGAGAATCAACCCAGTATGCTGAACACAAGCAATATTAGGTAATTTATATTTATGACAATTAAAGAAAATTAATCTAACATGCTGAACACAAGCAATTCTAAATGATTCAAATTTGTCTGTTATTTATTTAATTTTTATATTTACAATTATACATATGTGCTATTATTCCCATACACAATATACTGAACACAAGTATTACTATGTATGTGAAAGCAGCAACTATGATCGATCAATATTATTTTGAAACCATGGATATATTTTTTTTATTAATTATTTATTATTCATATACGTACTATTATACGTTCAAGCTTGATTAAATAAAATTTTTAAATATAGAATAATTATTATTCAATACTTAATTTATATTCAATTTCTGTCATAGTTTTGAATCCAATGCTATTTTAGACAACTGTCACATACATCTCCTCATGAGAATGCTTCTTTACAAAATCATTTATCGTCTCTTGAGTTTTGAGAAACAGCAATAAGCTTCTCTCCTCTGTACATTGATAATTTTAAATTAATATTTTAAATATTTTTTTATATTTTTATATATATTTTATAATAAAAATATATTTTTCTTTCAATTTATTTTATATATACTTGTTCGTATCAGTCAGTTAATATTTAAATTGCATTATCATAGTGTTACTCAAGCCTTCCATATGCGCATGTATATGCATCCGCATATATACCTTCAGTCGTGTGCGCGCTGCTACACATTCACGATGCTCACATACAGACATACACACAAACATGTACACATTCGTATAGTCCCATCCGCCATTCCTTACGTTTATCAATTCCTATAGCCGTGCTATACATCTATTTAATTAATTTTAGTTTCTACTAAAATCATTCCTCTCTTATTCTTTTCAATCGATCCCTTGCACACATCTACGTAAACTTTATTCTTGTCCGCTTTGATTTAGTTCGTTTCGCTTCACTCATTCTGTCTTTTTCTTAAGCTGTCATTTTTATCGCAACAACGCACATACTATATACTGTCTTTTTTGTTTATGCCATTGATATTCTGTTTTTTTTTACATTCATGCGTGTACACATACATACATGCCCGCGTGTTTATTTTGGCCTTTAGTCAGTCGCCGTCTTTCTGGGTCTTTCTTCTTGGTTGCGCGCGCACGTCCTCACGGTCTTTTCATTGTACATGGCGTCAACGTTTCTTCGTCAACTCGCTTTGTACCTATGGCCGCCATGTTTGCACGCGCCTCCATCTACATATTTTTCGGAAATTAAGCAATCGCTCTTTTTTCTACATGAATCTACACTTCACATTTATACGTAAAAACGCGTCCGCTTTTGCGCTTATTTTTTTTTATTAAAACGAAATTTCACCAAATCAAACAGCACTTATTTACGAAAAACTAATTTTCCCGTCTTTTCGCAAATATTCACTTTTAACCAGCCTCTATTCAACTTCCCTTATTTTTAATAACATTTGTAAAATACACCCTTTGCAATCGAACAATGATTTTACTTCTCGTAGTCGTTTACATGTATAATCCGTCCAGCGATGCCGAAAGTGGCAGAGTCAGAGAGAGAAATTCAAAAATAAGGAAATTCAATAATTTAAAAAAAAGGTATTAAAATAAATAGTTTTCAAAATTTAATAATTAATAAATAATTCTAAAAAACAAAGTTACTATAACAAAATAATTTTTTTTCTATTTTTTACATTTTTTTGAGTTTAACAAAATTTTTTAAATTAAAAAAAAATGTTAATAATAAAAGAAAATTAATTTTGCTATAGTAACTTTGTTTTTTAGAATTATTTATTAATTATCAAATTTTAAAAACTATTTATTTTAATACTTTTTTTTAATACATTTTTTAATTTCCTTCTTTGACTCTGCCACTTTCCACATCGCTGAATCCGTCGTTTCACTCAAGTCACACTCGTGACGTTTTTCTTTCTTTTTACTTGTAAGAACCCGCACTTCTCTGTTTTATTATATTTTTATTTTCTCACCAACTGTGGTGCTACTGGCGTTGTTCCTTCCTTCTGTGCTGCACGATATTCTGTCGCTCATGTTAGCTTTTTGTGTAATTTCTTTCACACACTGTCCTACACCTTCACAATTGCAGTACACACAACACAAAAAAGCGTAAAAAGCAGACAAGAAAAAAGTTTTGTAAATTTACTTTTAATTAATAAAATCTATTATATACACGGTGATAATGAGCTGCTCCAAACTTTACAAGCTGCGAGAAAAGTAAAAAAAACGCGCAGTTAAAATCGCTCTGGGCCCATAACTTGTTAAAATTAGCGAGAGGTGACCTAAATGAAATAAACGGAATTAAAGAGTGATAAATAATTTATTATAAAATACACAAAAAGTATAATATAACTTGATTGTCTAACAGTTATCCACCGAATGAACGGATGCATCTCGCGTTCATCAAACATAACCTGCCTTACAGCGACGCCACACACTACACACACACGATTGAGCGTCTCTGTATTTTTAACACAACAAAAATACAAAATTTGATCGAATTAAATATTTATGCTTTTGTCTATAAAAAATAATAAGAGCAACAACATAAATAATAATAATAACAATAACAATAATAATAATAATAATTTTTTTTTTTGCCTTTGATTTGAGTTAGTGAGACGATAAAAATCTGAAAACAGACTGCCGGGAGTTTCTTGGGCCTGGAAAAAGATACAGGCGGAAGAAAAACCACGGTTTGTGAGGGGTTACTAGTTCACGTCTAGCGACCCTCTAAAAATCGCATTCGCCTTACCCACGAATGACAAGTTATTTAAAGAGGAAGGGATACTCTATCTTGACCACTTAGGGCGTTTCCCCACCCCGGGATCTGTTTATCACATTACTTCAGGGTGGCGCCGGTCTTTGATCGTTTCAGATCTTTTCTCCTGGTTTCTTTGGTATTTGACTAGATTCGTTTCCTTAACCTACAAGGTGTATAAAAAATAAATCTAACACGTTTCATTCTCACATGCATGCATAGCCACGCGCGTGAAGAAAAACTCAAGTTTGGAGTTAAGTCCGGTGACTTCCTCCCGCGACATACATTCCTTGGGAGTGCAAAGGGACGCTCCAGGAGGGTCGGCTTTGTTTCCCATCAAAACATCCATACTTCCGTCGATCGCATAATCACGGAGGCAACATCTACCTAGAGGACTGGCTCTGTAAAGGGGAGCAAAATCAGTCCTTCCTACATCAGTCTTATTTCTCGTTGACTAGATATGGTCTTATGCCCCACATGGGGCTAGCCTATCTATCGCGTCTGACTCACACTCACTCTTGGACGCGCGCGGTATATTTACATATGTGAAGGGAGCAAACCCGCTGGCACACTAACCTCTCGCGACAGTCACACATCAGCAAAATCTTGTTTTCACGCATTTTCACACATTCATATGGTGCACGATTTAGTTTTCTTATTTAAAAGGAATCCTCGTCGTCACCCTCGTACCTCGAATCTATGGGACCAGCTAATGTTTCTTGGTTATGCGGAAACGTCAGCATGGCTCCCGTGGTATCATTCGTACTTCGATCAATCTCCCTATCTAAATACGTTTTCTTCTGTCTAAGGACGCTTTCGACAAAAAGTGTCATAGCATCCCATTTTTCTTCAGCCGAGATCATTTCGCTTATAATTTTCTCTGGCATTAGTCGTCCGACTATTTCCTCGACCTGGCGTCTTTCTTCGTTCCACCAATGGCAGACGAAAAACGTATGATACGCATCGTCGCGATCAGCGAAACAGAAGATGCAGCCCGGGTCCTGAGCCTTTCCCATTTTACTGAGATAGGAGCAGAAATACCCGTGGTCACTGAGGAACTGGGTGAGGTAATAATTAACCTCCCCGTGCTTTCTTTCAACCCATGGAGCTAGTTCCTTAATGAGTGCCTTGGTCCATCGGCCTTTTTCCTCCTGATTCCATGTTTCTTGCCAGGATTCCATGGTTACCTGTCTTTCTTCTTTCTGGATTATTGCAGTTTCTTCTTCCTGTTTCTTCCGTTCGTAGGTTCGCTTGCGTTCTAATGTCTGTAATTTGATCAGGATGATTCCTGCGATAACTAGTACCGCGGGTCCCGAGACAGTGCGATAGGCGCTGGTGACTCTGAGAGCCCCTCTCCTTTGAACAGAAGATAATGTTTTCTGGTGCGTCTTTTTTCTCATTAAGTCGGCCCATATTTCGGAGCCGTATAATAAGATGGACGTTGTAACTGACATTACAAGTCGTCGTTTGCTTGATTTTGGGCCGCTGGTGTTAGCCATAAGACGACTCAACTGCAACGTTTTCTTTATCGCTTTGTTGGCGACGTATTTTAGGTGCGACAAAAAGGTTAGTTTTGCATCCAGCTTTATGCCAAGATACGTTACCTCTCTCGTTGTCTGCACCACGTTTGTGCCTACTGTCATGGGAAACTCGATGTTAATGTGTTTTCAGGTTAAGGGCACTATTTCTGTCTTGGCCATCGCTAATTCGAGACCACGTTTCACCATCCATTCGGAGATTCTTCTCATCGCCGTATTTAGTATGTGCTGCGCGATGTTCACGTTTTACGCGGTAATGACTAAAGCGACATCATCGGCGTACGCGAATATTTTCACCCCATCCGGCATTTCAAGTCTGAGCAATGCGTCGAACAGAATGTTCCAAAAGTCTGGGCCGAATATTGATCCCTGTGCCACGCCTGCGCTGAGGTCCTTTTCACGCCAGCCTTCTTCTGTCTCATAGCGGAGGATACGGTTTTTTAGGTAGTCACGTATCACTCGCATAAGGTATTCTGGTACATTAAACTCTTTCAACGCAGCAAGGATGTCAGGCCATCCTGCCGAGTTGAAAGCGTTTTTCGTATCCAACATGACGAGGAACGCGATAAGATGGGAATGATGGTCCCCAGTCCATGCTTCTCTCGCTACATTCACCACCTCTTCTACTGCATTAACAGTAGACCGCTTTTTCCTAAAGCCGTACTGGTTGTCGTCGAGATCGCCAGCCGCCTGCACGGCTCCTTGTAATCGCGGTTTTAGCAACCTCTCGTATAGCTTCCCTGCTTCATCCAACATGCACAGTGGCCTGTAGGACGATGGATGCCGGGGATCACCTCCCTTTCCTTTGTTGATCAGCACAAGACGTGCAACCTTCCAGGGGGTGCTAAACACACCCGTCTGAAGGCACGCGTTGTACATGTTCAACAAGAGAGATGGCGCTTTCACCGCTATGCATTTAAGGACCTCGGATGGTATTCCGTCAGGGCCAGGTGCCTTTATGTTCTTCATCATTCTTGCAGCGATCTGTAAATCTCCGCTTGTAAAGAGCGGGATCTCTTCGGGTTTTTTTGCATTCTCCTGTTCTTTGAGCGGTGGATGTGTAGGGAACAGGTGGTGAACGATGTTCGCCATGGTCTCTTCTTCGAATGGCAACGTAGGGGAAGCGCAGAGCTTTTTCGTTACTATCTTATAAGCCATTCCCCATACCTCTTTGTTGACGTCTTCGCTCAGGTCCTTCCAGCATTGTGCTTTGCTTCGATTGATCTTCTTACAAAGCTGTCTATGCACGTCTCTGTATTGTGCAGACAAAAGATCTGCTTCTGGTGAGTTCTTCTTTCTTGCTCTCTGTGATGATCTTCTGAGGCTGAGAGCTTCTGACCTGGTTTTTGCGATCTCGTCGTACCACCAATACGCTGGACGCTTATGATTTTGCGATTCCTTGCGCAGCATAGATGCATCACAGGCTCTGTCAATGAAACTCATCGTCTCTTTCACGAGAACCTCCGCAGCGTTGGCGTTTTCAGTGGCAATTGTCGCATCCGGTAGATTGTCGTATCCTTGCTCCAGTACTTGGACAAGTTTCTCAGAGTCCAGCTTGGCAACGTTCCATCTGACTGGCCTAGCCACATTTCGCCTCGATGATTGGGATCTATCATGGATTTGAAATGTGATGTACTGGTGGTCACTTCCATTGTATGTCTCCAGCACTTTCCAATCTGACACCTTACGTGAAAGATTTTCTGATGCGAAAGATACGTCAGAAATCGTACCACTAGCCCCTCGTCTGAATGTTGTAGTGCTTCCGATGTTTAGCACTGTTAGGCCTAGTCTGTCTACCATCTCCATGATGTATTCTCCTCTGCTGTCCTTCAGTGGCATTCCCCACTCCAACGCTTTCGCGTTAAAGTCTCCTGCGACGACGACGTCGCCTTCCATTCTGAGGACAGAGTCTTCTAGCAGATCCAGACGTCCCCTGAACGTGACTGCTGTTGTGTTTGGTGTAAAATAACAGCTCACAAATGTAACGTTTCTGCTTTTGACCCATACAAAGCCTTCTCCAGCTCCATCTGCGTCTACTCTGATGTTATTTGGGTCTACGTAGATCGCTGCAGTGCCAAGCTCGTCTTTAAACCAGGTCTTAACGGTCCAGTTTGTGTACTGCTCGCTTATCAGTAGCACATCAGCATTTGTCTCAAATTTGATTTGAGTCAAAGTTGGCTACGTCACTTCTGTGTAAGTTGGCTTGAAGGATCGTTATACAGTCCATTATTAACGTTTTTGTTTGAGTCGGTTCAGAGTCTCGCGAAAGACTTTGCACTGACCTGACCCAGGGATGTGTTTCTGCTCTGCTGGGTCTACTTCGCGCTCAGTACATAGTATGCACTGAGTATCAGTAGCCTTGCAGGCCGATCCCTTATGGCCATCTTTGCCACACTTGCAGCACATCTTGCTACGGTCAGGCCCTTGGCAGTCACGCGCTTGGTGACCGTAGTTCAGGCATTTAAAGCAACGCTGAACTCGTTGCCAATTTCTAATTCGGCAGCTGGTGTAGCCGATCTTTATTCTCATTTTTGAAAGCAGGAACGCCGCTTGGTCTTGTTCCATCTCTACAATGGCTAAGCGGAGCTCTCTGCTATTGGGATTGGTCAGCGAGACGCTAAACTTTCCTACTTCCTGTTGGGTTTCAGTAAAAACAGCCTCAACAGCGGTCTTTACTTCTTCTACTGAAGCTAGGCAGTCGATGTCCCCGATCTCGACCGTTTCTTTGGGGCACATCTCCTTTACGTTGCCCGTTTCGCCCACCGTCCTCTTAAGGAAAGCACTAAAGGTCTCTAAACCCTTAGTGGAGCCCAACTCAATCAGGACATCTCCGGCCCTGGTCTTCCTTATCCCTCTGATGTTGGTCGTTGGACTCTCGGCGATCAAATCCTGCCTGATGTTCTGCAGAATGTCGCTGTAGGTTTTTCCTTCTTCAGGTTTTATAAGGACAGCGGCAGACCTCTTCTTTGTCTTCCTCCTCCTTTTCTTCTTCTTTTTTGGCAGCTGCTGGTCAGACTGCTGAGTCTCATTGGCCGATGTTCTGGCCACTGGTGGACTGTTTCTGTTGTTCTTAAGCTGCGGCGGATGCTGTTGCTGCTCCCGTTTCTGCTGCTGTTGGCGCTGCTGCTGATGTTGTTGTTGCTACTGCTGCTGTTTCTGCTGTTTCTGACGCTGCTGCTGCTGTTGTTGCTGCTGCTGCGTTGCGTCTAGCGCTTGCTTTTTCGTAGCAATCTTCTTTTTCCGGTTTTGAACGACCTCAAACAAATCATCAGAATCCTCAGCGCATTTCTTTTTGGGTGCTCGCGATTCAGCATTGCTGCCAGATTCAAGCGAGGCCTCCTCCAAAGTCCGCTTAGCTGAGGAGCTTGCTTCGAGCGTCTCGGTCACCTCCATCTGTTCAGTGACCGTCCTTGCCTCAAGCAAGCGGGAATGCTCTGTCCTAAGGAAATCTACATGCTCGATAAGCTCTGGAAGATTATTCTTAACATCTTTATGGATGTTAGGCATCGACCTAAGAGTTTCTCTGAAGAGCATAAAGATCTCGTTGATCCTATCGAACCTATCCTCAACTGTCGGGCTGGCGATCGACGGCCCTGATCTTATTGGTGGATCAGCCAGTTTCTTCTGTATTTCATTGTGTGCCCCTGTCGTTGTTGGGCGTACACTCTGTAGACTCTGTTCTTCATTAATAATTTGGCTATTACTAGCAGCTTCGGTTTTGTTTTTGTTTGGATTATTTGACATCATATATAAACGTTTTCTTGGCTTAAGACGGTTCGCCCATCATGGGAGCTCCAGGCGCAGTGGAACCACTATCCCCGCCTGTGAGGTGCCCTAGTTAAGGATGCCGCAGCCGAAAAGCGGTTTTCGGGTGGTCAACCCTAGCGACACCGAGTGATTTTAAAAAAGGTGTTACGGGTTAGGCCCGCGCCATATTGATGCTAAAGGTTTTACGTCATCCCTATTGAGTGGGTGACGTCGGATCCGATCCACGCCTGACCCTAAACTTCAGGTTAGACGTTCCGCAGTTCTCCTGTGCGGACTCGGTATAAGGAAATACTAACCAGGTAATCCTTCACACCTGCGTCTGCACATTCCCAACTTCAACCCTTTCATTGGCTCTGGTTACGTTAGTAGAAATACGTAAGAGTTTCCAACTAACATATGGTTTCACGGGACCTTTGCCCGTCGCGACTTTCGCCGGAGAAGGGACTGACTTTTACCCTTATTACTAAACAGAGGTCAGCAAGTCACCACTAACGTACAACCCCCATAGTCTGACGGGAATATCTATTGGTCGGCAGCCGCAGCTCATTCATTCATCCATTCATACTGTGTTGCTTCTTAGTACACGTAAATACGAACACATTTAAATGGATTAGCAGTTCCGTGAAGCGGGAGTGCCTACGCGATCATCCAAATATCCTTAGCCATCACTAAGGATCGCTAGCGATATGTGGATCGTGCTTAAGCCTCCGCCCCGCCACCACATCATAGGTGGACACTTACAAGGTCAGCAACATGCGGAGGTAATAATAATAATAATAGTAATGATAATAATAATAATAATAATAATAATAATAATAATAATATTATAATAATAATAATAATAATAATAATAATAATAATAATAATAATAATAATAATAATAATGATGATAATGATATTAATAATAATAACAATGGAGATAAACAGCTATGCTGATGATTATAAAAAGTAACTATAAAATAATATGACAAAATATTATATTATAATAACTCTTTAAATACAAGTATTTAAAAAAATTATTACATTAAAAATTATATTAAAATATTGCAAAAAACGTATTAAGTAGTTGCTTTTATTCTAATTAATATTCCGTTTTCACGTGTAACGAATCTTAAAAAAAAATTAATTTTTCATTATTTACATATGGTTAATTATTTTACGAGTTAATTTACGATGTTTGGGGTGGTGACTTAAAAAATGCTAAAACACGTCATTTGAAACATTCGATAAAGTAAAGAAAAATGCTTCATTTATTTTTTTTTTAGCTCATATTCTGGTTTCTGCAGAGAAAAAAGCATAAAAAATCTACTTTTTTAAAAATATAACATAAGGGTTGCAACCCCTTGAGACATGAATCATCTAGTATCTTACCCTTCTTATGACAAATATTTTACACTTTGTTTTGTCAAAAAAATATTAATTAGAAGCCGAGATATGACAAAAAAAAACGATTTTTTCGTGTAAAATTTATGGGTTTTTTTAAGTGACATAAAAAAAATATGTGTCTCTTATTTTTTCGAGTGCTACAACATATCAAAGAATGGTTGAAATCGGTGAGGTCGTGGTGGGGACCTTCCTTGTTAGACTATACATATAAATACTATTAAAATTCGCGCAAGATATTGCAGAATGCATGAAAAAATTTCAAGATGAAAAAAATAAATAGACAAAAAACCGCCACGAGTTAAAGTGAAAAAAGCATTAAAATAGTAAACTTACAAAAATCGTGTTTTTGTCTAATAATTCTAAAACTGGAAAAATTTTTTTACATGCTCCCAACACAAAAAAGTTGCGAAATAATATTCTTTATGAATTCCAATAATAAAAATTTAAATATGAACAACTTATAAATTCAATGTAGCAATACTTATAGGCCGGATCGGCGCTATGTGCCCTTTTTATTTTCGAACCCATAATTGCCAATGTTATTAGTTATGAGATAAGCAAACTTCCTCGCGTTTTTATGAAAAATACCAATAGACATAGATGAATAGTCTCTAACCTTCGGAACAAATAAGTGGCGAACTTTTCATTGAAGTTTTAAAAATATGTGATTATCAACATGAAAAAAAAGAATTTTCGGAAATTTGAGAATTTAATACATTTATGCTTACAATTTGGCAATCTAAACAATTTTTTTATAAACCAAAAATGAAATTATGGATTTTTTAATACAAACCAATAAAAAAATTTATGTCGTAAATGAAATGAAAAATATATTTCAAATATTTTTTTGAATTGATAAAACCTCCTTGGTAGACTTAAAAACGCTGAGATGGTTCATAAAACTGGAAGTGTATTTCAATTTAATTTCACCAATATCTATATATCGTCGCTTCAGAATAAAAAGGTTGTATCCCAAAAGTCGGTTGAAAAAAGTCGTATTTCGGAATCCAATTAAAAAAGGTTGTACACCGAAAAAAATCCGTTACGCCAATGGTTCCATACCTCCTACAACTATTATTGTTCGCGAGGTTGAAACTACAGTGGTCTAAAATATGCGACGCACATTATTAGATAGGTATAGTAACAGAGTAGTTCACTGTAAATACTGCAATAGTTCGAGCGCTGAACGTTGGCTGTTGGGGGTAAATGAAATACGATTCGTCAAAATACACGAACGCGCGCGATTCCAGACTCGAATGATATAGCGTCGATGAGGCTTTAGTAAAACCTCATCGACGCTCATACGTCTCAGTAAGACGTAAACAGATTTGAATATAATCTAACAGCGCGCTGGGACATGATGTCTATACATTTAGCATGCCCTATAACGATATTGTGTAAAAAAAAGATGACACTGCTGGTTTCACCAGTAATATAGACTTTATAGTCATTGCGTGTATGACACTGCTAATGCTGTAATTACGGCATATATTTTTAACAAAGGTGTACCATCAAGGACGTAATTACTGATCAGTTAATCTTCAACGGTGTATAATTTTTTGAAACAAAAGTGATTAAAGGAAACGAATCGAGTTCATTTACTTTATATATCGCAGTTGATGGTCTAATTTATAAATTAACTTGTTTTTTCTTTTCAAATATCTTGAAATAAATAAATAATTAATGAAATAGTACATTACGTAACTAGTGCGAGAAGTGGGTGATTCCCGCACGGAAAGTTTGTCGCTCAAGCGAAGCGAAAGTGACAATTTCCGTGCGAGATCACCCATTTCCCGTACATGTTACGTATATTATTTTTCCGCACAAGGTATGGGAAGTTCGATTGGTCTTTTATATAATATATGATTGTATTTTACAAATCAATAGAAAAAAAAGAATGATTATATCATTTTAAATTAAAATTCATATTAAAAAAAAGAAATTGAATGTGTATTAGAGAATCGAGGATCTCATAATAAAAACAAATATAATATTGTAAACTTTTTATTTATTGAAAGAAAACGTAAATTAAAGTACATTATTTTTTTAAAAAAAGAAATGTAGGTATTTCTATGAAAATTCAAATAAATCAATAAATTACATATTTAACCAAAACATCATTTAGTTAGATAATTTTTTTACGAATTTAAATTTTAGAATTTACATTAAAATTAATTTTAATGTTATTACGATTGTTTAAAGTCAGTATAATATTTTTTTTCTTTGTTAAAATTGTAACCCTACTCTTTTATATTTCTTTTTTTTTTTAAATAATTTTCTCACAATGCATTCGCGAAAATTTTAGATTTTCGTTTTTATAATATTAATCATCTAATAAATGGTATTCTTCTTTGTTAAAATTTTAACTTCACTCTTCTATATTTTTTTCTTTTTTTAAATAATTTTCTCACAATGTATACGAGAAAATTTTAGATTTTCGTTTTTATGATATTAAACATCTAATAAATGGTATTCTTCTTTGTTAAAATTTTAACCCCACTCCTCTAAATTTTTTTCTTTGTTTGAATAATTTTCTCACAATGTATACGAGAAAAGTTTAGACCCTCGTTTTTATAATATTAAACATTTAACAAATTTATTTTATTCATTGCAATATTATATTCTACACAGCGTGCAGGAATTTTTTTCGCCATTCCAACCCTAAAATCGCAACTTCGTTGTTCTTTTTTGGCTCTCATGGTGAAAGATACACTACGCAACTAGTATGAAAAGGCTTTTTTACGAAACTCGTTACGACCCTCACCTTCGGCTCAGGCCGTATAAAGCCTTTCCATACTCGTTACGTAATGTGCTATTCTTGCACGCTTTTTTCCGTGTGGGAATTTTTTTTCCGTACGCTTTTTTTCGTGCGGGAATAGGGCACTTCCCGTACGGAAAATCGTGTGGGGAATCGAACTTCCCGCACGCCGTGTGGAAATAATACATTACGTATCGGGTATGGAAAGGCTTTATGCACAAAACAAGAAGTTTACGGCCTGAGCCGAAGGTGAGGGTCGTAACGAGTTTCGTAAAAAGCCTTTCCATACTAGTTATTTATTTTTTATTTATTTAATCTTTATTTGTTTTTGGGTTGAGAACCCATTACAAAGTGCTAAGATTCATATCTTGGCTTCGGCGCTATACATAACTTGTGTATATACATACATACATAGGACTTCCAGTTTATTATACAGTTCACCGACTTAATAGTTATCGCATCTACTTTTAACATAATTCCCTAGCAACTTAATATTATCGCTCTTGTTTTGATAGCACCAGACATAAAATAATATAAATTAGATGCTATTCCTTTGCAATCACTGCATAATATTTCGATCAAGTTATAGTTTTTTATATATTTTTGTCTTAGATTAGTATACATTGGACAGTTAAGTAGGATATGAGTTAACGTTTCTTTTTCATTTATATTGCAAAGTGTACATACTTCAGATTGATTGATTTTATACCATTGTTTGTTACAAAATATAGCTAGATTCAGCGTTCCCGCTACTCGACATGCAGCTAAGGTTTGAACGTGTGACCACGGTAGATTAAGAAGTAGATATGGTTGAGTGAAAGAATAGTCAGGAGCTATAAGTTCGCGGTATAGGAGGCAATAGGACGAACGAGAGGCGCTGGCCGTGTCTTCTCTGATGCTACTATTCCTCAACGCTCCATCGATCGTTGCAAAGGATAGCTTTACCGTATTTATATCTTTACTATTTACTATGTAATCATGGTTTACACATTCTAAATGATTTTTTAGCTGTGAGAGCCAGTTGAGTTTTTGGCTATTTTGTTCAGTGCTATTATTAGCCTCTATCATGAGTTTCTCCAATATTCTTCTTGGATATCTATTTTCCTCGAGTTTTAACAATTTGAGGTAAAATGTTAAGGCCCTTTTAATAATTACACATTTCAATTTTGTACAGCCAGCCTCTAGTCGTAACACGTATCCTGGTGTGCTTCTTTGCAGTTGTAAAAGGCGTTTGTAAAAGGACGTCTGTATCTGCTCTATTTCATCAGCGTGATTTAGACCCCAGATTCCAGCGCTGTATAGAACTGTGGATGCTGCTATTGAGTCGAATAATTTTCTGGCTGCTAGGTAGCTGGTATTGCGTCCAGTGTAAAGTATTTGCCATATACTTGCTAGAGCTGATTTGCCTTTTGAAAGGACCCTCTCCACATTAGCTTTGAAGGAGCCACTCGAGGAGAATATCACTCCTAAATAGTTATATTCCCTAACCGTTCTTAGGTATTCGCCAGAAATTCGGAATTTTATGCGTCTTTCTTTCTTAGGTCTGCCAGCCTTCTTGAACTTTAAAATAACTGTTTTGGCTGAATTTACTTCTAAGACTTTTTGATAGCAGTATTTAGAAAGAGTGTCCATTTTTTTTTGAAGGTCTACTATGTCCTTACTAAGGATAATTAGATCATCTGTAAACAACAGGATATCTATATCGTTTTCTATTTCAGTATGTCCTTCTCTTTTGAAAAAATCCACGATATCATGTATAAGCAGTGAGAATAATAGTGGGCTCACAGAGTCACCCTGGAGTACACCCTGTGTTATATCTATATCGTTCGTTTTATTGATATTATTAATTTTGACTTTCATCGTAGCCTTTTGGTACAAGTTTTGTAGGACTCTTATCTCTTTCCAGCTGACTCCGGCCTCATATAAAGAACGCCACAAAACAGAGTGCACTACTGAGTCAAAAGCACGGCGAAAATCAACAAAAGCTGCATATAACTTGCCTTTTGGTTTAGAGAGTTCTATAGCTACTCTACCTTGCAGCGTGAATATGTTGTCGTCGCAAGACCTCCCACTCCTAAACCCTGATTGACATTCAGGTAAAGTTGAATTTTCTTCACTCCATTTTGAGAGTCTCTTTGCAAGAATGGTAGTGAAGATCTTAGATATTGAATTAGCTAAGGCTATTCCCCTATAGTTGATTGGGTCCAGAACATTACCTTTTTTATAAATAAGTGTAATTTCTGAATTGCACCAGCTCTGAGATATTAAACCTGTTTCAAATACTTGGTCAAAAATTTTTGTCAGGTATGCAAGCCATTTGGGTGGTAGCTGTTTGTAAAATTCATTAGAGATTTCATCTGGTCCAGCTGTTTTTCCGTTTTTTAATTCTTTAACTACAGAGTTTACTTCTTCATAGGTTATACTTACATCTAAAATGGGATGCCTACAGTCATAGAAAAGATCATTGAAAAGACATCTTGGTGGAAATAAATCTTCATAAAAACCCTCTACAGTTTTTTTGGATAGTGGACATGCATTGAATTTTCTGAATCTCAAGTTTTTTACCGTTTTCCAGAACATTTGTGGATTTTTTACATTGGATAAATCTAATTGTATTTTACGTTTGTGTTGTTTTTTCTTGTTCTTATAGAGATTTCTGTATTCATTTCTTGCTTTTACATAGCTCCTCCTGGAGCTGGTTGACCTTGTTTTAAACCATTTCCTATGCCAATTCTTTTGCAGCTTGTTTGCTTTTTTGCATTGGCTATCATACCATGGCTTCTCCTTCGTTTTTAAATAGTTTGTGGTTTGGGCTACAGAAATAATTTGTTGCATTCCTATAGAACATGCAGTAGATTTTATAACATTGGTAATGTGTTCACTATTTATATCTATGTCTTGAATTTCAATTCCCGAAATTTTATTATAGTATTCTTGACCTTTTTCTTCAATCCATTTAATTTTTTGTATTTTTTTTAACTTATCTTTAAATGCTGGTGTTTTAGAATCATTTGTTTTTATTACTACACGAATAGGGAAGTGATCAGAGAGACTGATGTTCAATATTTCTAAATCGTAAAGCGTGTGAAGTCCTAAATAGTTTGTCCATGCAAGGTCGATTGTACTCGAGCCGTTACTATTTACAAATGTTGGGTTGCCGCTGGGATCAGAGATACTTCTTCCGTTTAATACTGACAGACCCAAGGCTTCCATTTCTGAGGATAAAGTATGACCTTGCTTGTTCAAGATTAGATCAGTACTGCTGCGTGTTGAATAAAAGTGCGAGTTGCTCATTATTTCCTCTGATAGCTGATTTAAGTCTTTGATGCGAGCGTTGAAATCGCCTCCAATTAATATAATACCTTCAAAGTTATTTAGGTAGCTGCTTAAGAGAGTTATCAGATGTTCCAGATTACTTTCAAAATTGGCATATCCATCCGGTTTAAGATAAATGTTTACTATAATATAGTCATTGCAGTCAATAGCGCATCTCAGAATCATGAAAGAGTTATTATTTTCATATAAACTAAACGTGGTTACGGTTTCTTTATTGATAAAAATCGTCAAGCCTCCGCTCGCCCGTCCCATTGCATTGGTTCTTGTAGCAGGTTTTTCAATTATAGTAAATTTTGAGAAATGAGAGGGTGGATGTTTGATTCTTTCACTCAACCATGTCTCTGATATACAAAAAACAGCACAATTGTTAAAAATCTCATAATATTCATTTTTAGAAATATTGACTAGGTTAGAAAAACCATTCCAAAAAACTACATTGTGTTCTTTTATTTTAGTGTAATTTTCTGTTGAGCTTGAATTTAGTGAGTTTAATGAGCCCTTAGAATTCTCTGTAATGCAATTAATACTGCTTTCTTTAAAATTTGTAAAATTTTTTAAGCTATTTACATTCTTTAAGTCGTTAGTATATATTAAACTATCTTTAATTTTTGTGTCATTAAAATTATTTAAATTTTCTAAATTCCGTGAATTATTAGAAATTTTTGATTTATCTAAATTATCTAAATTATTTGTATCATTAATAACACTTAAATCATTCAAATTTTGTACATTAATTAAATTACTTAAACTACGGGAATAATACTCATTTAAATAAGAACGTTGTATCACATTATTGTCTTTTTTAGTTATGTTGTTGATCACGAAAGGATGTATATGAATTTCTCTCTCTAGAACGCTCTAGCTTACTTAAGCCCACTCTTTTTTTTTTTAAAAAGATTTTTATTTGGCAATTATTACAGAGATATACAGCCATAACGCTTTAAGTCAATACATGAGTATATTACATTCGATGTATAAAATAAAATTGAGCGCGTAAATACAAAATCGTTAGTGAACGTATCACTTGTAACGTTTGGCTTTTCGGGCGGTTGCCGTAGACAACTCGTTGACGTCGGCGGCATCAGACTTTTACTTTTACCTGAGGGTTGATGCTGGAAGATGGTCGGTCGGAGGTTCGAATAAGCCAAAGTTCAAAACTTATAAACTAAATTGAAATTACTGAATTTAATAATAAAAATAAAAATGAGTTTAAGAATGAAAAGTTAACTGTAATTAAAGGAAAAAGAAATTTACTATTGCGTTTAAATAATAATTAAATTGATGAAATAACAAATCTTAAAACTAAAGCGGTAAATGACGGGGCGGATTTACAGGACAGGTTTAGCGGAACTGGTAAATGAGTATGAGTCGTGCAATTATATTTTTCACAATAAATATTCCTTTGCATTTATTGAGTTGAACTTATAACTAATACAAGTTTAATTAATCTGATTAATAATCTCGGGAAAATAGCCGGAAACGGCGGCACGCAAAAATACGAATAATCAAAGTAATACTAAGATCAAATTATATGTTTAAGCGGTCGGTATTATTTTTACTGGTGACGCGGCTTAACAAAGATTATATTTAATAATAAATTCCGATCGGTATCGGTTACAAACTAGGATAAAAGAAAATAAACTATTTACAGGCTTCAGTATTATTGACGGCGGTTACGGTCGGAATCTACTTTACCGACGGCAGATAATACGAGCAGTGTCTCGATGACACCCGGTATAGGCTGGAAGTAGGTCCGTGTCGCAGGAAGACATGATAATGCTACCTCCAAGCCTCAGGGTAGACAAGGAGAGGATGAGCTAGTCGCGGAAACTCCATCGACTGGCGGAGAAACTACCTCGACCGAAAAGGTGGAGGTAAGAGATAGGAAACTATGCATAGGAAACCCCCTTATGCATAGTTACTGGGAATAGATGGAAAACTTAGTCAAGCTAAGCCCAGGTAAGAACGGTCTGCAATGTGTATAGGAATCCCCCTTATACACATTGAAACACGTAGGAGAGCTCTCACTATGTAAAGCATAACTTCTCTACATAGAGAGAGGGGAGAGAGTCCGATTTAGCCGGCCGTCTTGCCGACTTATATGCTCTGGAGCGCGCTATTCCCATTGCGGGAGTAACGCCTCGTAGCGGTTGAGCGCGGAACCCGGTTTAATCGCGATGCTTGAAATAGCATCGTCGCACACTATAGTCAATTTAATACATAGTAACTAGGGTGCCTCGGGGTCGTTAGGCCCGTCTTATAATAATTATAAGCCCTGAGGTATACTGTCGCCTATTATTATTATTATAAAATTTTAATTTAGCAATCATTACAAAAAAATATACAGCTATAACGCTTTAAGTCAGTACATAAGTATATTACATTCGAGGTACAAAATAAGTTTGAGCGCGCAAATACAAAATATTTAGTGAACGTATCACTACAGTCAATTTAATACATAGTAACTAGGGTGCCTCGGGGTCGTTAGGCCCGTCTTATAATAATTATAAGCCCTGAGGTATAAGCCCACTCCTAATTTTAATAAATTTTTATTTGGCAATTATTACAGAGATATACAGCCATAACGCATTAAGTCGGTACATGGGTATATTACATTCGACGTATATAATATAATTTGAGCGCGCAAATACAAAATAACTAGTGAACATCTCACTATAGTCAATTTAATATAAAGAACCTAGGGTGCCTCGGGGTCGTTAAGCCCGTCTTATAGTAATTATAAGCCCTGAGGTATACTGTTGTCTATTATTATTATTATAAAATTTTTAATTAAAAACATTACATTACAAAAATATACAGCTATAATGCTTTAAGTACCTAAGAAAATTACATTCTACATATAAATAAGTTTAAATTCGCAAATACAGAATAGTTAGTGATCGTATCACTACAGTCAATTTAATACATAGTAACTAGGGTACCTCGGGGTCGTTATGCCCGTCTTATAATAATTATAAGCCCTGAGAAAAAGCCCACTCCTTCTTTCCACAATTTGGTGACGCCATCTATTATGATTTTCTTGTATCCAACGCGTACCTCCCTTCCTTCCTTTCTTTCTTCTTCTGCTATACTGGACAATTTTCTTTGCATATCGCGTTCGATTAATGTGCGGTCGTTTAAGATGAAAAAATCACTCCCATTTAGCTTGTTTTTATTTCGCATTATTTCCATTTTTTCTTCAAAGGAACTCAGTTTAGCAATAATAACATTTCCTTTCTTTGAGTTTATGCTAAAATAATCTACTATATTGACTTGTACATTTAGCTTTTCAGATAACCAAGAGATTATATCTTGCTTGGGTGTGTTGCGTGCTGGGTTTAAACCACGTATGACTATATTATTTTTCTTTTCTTGTCTCGCTCTTAATTCCTCTTTCCTTTCCAGTTCATCTATCTTTCTTTGCATTTGGTTTTTTTCTTCGTTCCACTTTTTTTCTCTTGCCGAAAGTTCTTCTTCAACAATACTTTTTATTATCGACTTAACAGATTCAACTTCGTTTTTTGTTGCTTGAACTTCTTTTGTTAATAAGTCTAACTTTGCTACAATACTCTGTAATACTTTGGAGCTGTCGTCATCCTGTGAAGAGGCAGTTTTTCTTGTTGTTGGACCGTCAGCCATCATTTCTTTAATAGATTTATTGCTGTTTACTGTGTTGCCATTCACGGTGCCGCGCCCTGCTCCCTTTGTCATTTTAGAGTAAATGTTGAAAGCCCAGATGTCGCCACCAGCCTCAGCGCCGCACTTTACCGCGACAAAAAAAAAAAAAGCTAACCTCTCGATTTGAGGAAACTTTTTTACTTCTTTTTTCTTTAAACCAAGAATGTTTCACCGAATATTCACAGTTTTTCTTACGCCTTGCACAAAACCGAATTCATTGACACTTTTTTGATCCTAACTAATCACTTTTTCCATATATATTGTCCGAATAACCGAGACACAAAAAACCAGCCACGCGCTCGCACCAAGCATCCACCGGAAGTCCAGAAAGAGAGAGATAAAACTATTATTTACCGCCCGCCGTAGCTTTTTACAATTGTCAGCCGAAATTCGGCCAGTTTTCTATCATTTTTCTTCACTTGTTTACACATCTGCATATCAATAATCTTATTCATTTTCTATGTTATTTATTAAATGGATTTTTTAACCGATAAATTTTTTCCTTCGGAAGAATAAATCTAATAATACTTTTAACAGAATTTGACAGATGACAAATCCACTTGCAAAAAATATGCTTCATCGTGCATTTAGAGAGACGATTAGTTAGAAAAATGCATGTTCTGATATATTATATATAGATATATTCTGAGTAACCGTCTTACTAACGGCGTAATCAAACGTTACTATATCTTTAAGTCAAGAATACGTTTCTGGCCGATAGAATGTTTCTAATTGTCGCATACGCACACATCATTGGCTCAAAATCTTTCCATACTAGTTGCGTAGTGTATTTTTCGCCATGAGAGCCAAAAAAGAGCAACTAAGTTGCGATTTTAGGGTTAGAATGGCGAAAAATATATTATATCTCTCTATACTATAAAAGATTTTCACCGCTGCCGCTGTCAGTCTCTCAACTTTCTACCTTAACTCTTCCTTTTTACTGATAAATTTAGCTAATTTTTGGTAAATTTTACCTAATTTATAGTAAATTTTAGCTAATTTATTGTGAACTTTAGCTAAAAATTTCATTTTTTAGCTAATTTTAGCTGATTTATTGAGAATTTTAGCTAATTTATATTAATTTTAGCTAAAATTGTAATTTTTTACTTAAAATGTGATAAATCAGGTCAATTTGGTTTTAATTATTATAAGATCTTTTTTTTTAGCTAATTTTAGCTGATTTATTAAGAATTTTAGCTAAAAATTTAATTTTTTAGCTAAGTTTAGCTAATTTATTGTGAATTTTATTTAAAATTTTAATTTTTTCACTCAAAATCTGATAAATCAGGTCAATTTGATTTAAATAATCATAAGATTTATTTTTCTTTTTATATTATAAAAGATTTTAGAAATTTACAAAAATGAAAATATTTGTTTATGCTAGATAAATGAAATAAGAATTGAGCCTTTAGAAGTTGGGAGGTGATTCTCGGAGCATAATGCGAAATAAAGATCGGTTGGAGATGGTGACCATAACAGCGTCTAATATACGCTATATAAATAAATATTTATATCATATGTTATATTTTATATTATGTGTACATTATTAATTATTGAAATATAAAAAATGTATAAATGTATATAAGTATATGAAAGTAAAATTATTACAAGGGATTATATACATTATGAAATCTATGTATTAAATTCAAAAGGGGGGTTGGCGAGCGAAGCGAGCAGGGGGTATATATTATAAAAAGATTTTGCCGCCGCCGCTGTTGCTGTCCGAGGGGCTATCCACTTAAAAAAAAGTGTTAAAATGATTACAGATTTCATATGATTTCAAAATGATTTCAGAAATATATTTTTATACTTGTAATTTCTAACATTTTCAAAACAGCCTATGGTAGGCAGTGATTTCAAATGATTTCAAATGATTTCAAGCGAATTTTCTATGATGTCAAATGATTTCAAGCAAATGTTTTATGATTTCAAATAATTCCGAAATCATTCCAAGATAATTAAAATTATTATTTATGAAGATTCAGCTTACTTTAAATTATAATCCCTAAATCGTCATTATTGAATCATATAAAAATTAAAATAATACCTATATTTTAAAAAATTCAATTAAGAATAACTAAATTTTACATTTATTTATTCAAAAAAATTCTTTATTTTTTTATTCAGCTCATCATTAACTACAATCCCACTTTCAGTTGTTGTAGATGTTGATATAGTCGATACATAATTTTCAATATTTATGTATCCATGCTTTTCCATGGGTACTAACGAGAAGTTTTTAGTTTTATTGTCTGGTTCGTACCAATGACATGAAACTCCTATATCTTTAGTGTTATTTTTGACACATGCATAGGAAGCTGAGTATTCCAAACTTTTATTCGTTGGCCCTTTTAAATATCCAAAATTAAGTACATGTCCAAGATAGCATTTTTTTCTATTTCATCTTCTAAAGAGACACCATTCGCCAATGTGAATTTCGGAGCATTTTTTGTTATAAGCTATTTCCGTTATAGTATTTAGTTTACTGATATTTTTATATTTTTGCAACTCGGAGTCTCTCTGTAATTTTAAACACAAAGTTAGTTTAAAAAATTGACCACCATAAGAGCTATGATCGAAAAACTTATCAGCCGTGTGTGACAGATACAAAGAGAGAAATTCAAACATAAGTAAATAATGCTTATTTACTTATTTATAGATCTTATTTAAATTTTTTGTTAGTATTTCATATATTTTTTTTTTTATTTGTTTTGATTTAAATTATCTTTTACATAAAAATTTTTTGTGCGATGCGTTTTGTTTATGATTAAAATCATTCATTTTTTTTCAATTCCAGAAAAAAATTCTTATAAATATTTATATATTGTATATCGATACTATTCCCCAAAAATAAAAAATTATTTTATTTATCAGAGCAGCTCATATTAATCTGGTATTTAAATAATATTTAGTATTATATTTCTGGTAATATTTTAAATTGTAAACTAAATACAAAAATATTCATTGATTTCAATGATTTCAAATGATTTCAATGATTTCAATTTGAACAGTTTTGATTTCGGTAATCATATTGTGCACATAAAATTTAATAAAATATTTCAATGATTTAAAATGATTTCAATAATTTCAATAATGATTTCAAATGATTTCATCTGAAGGTGGTCAATGATTTCTTATAGTAAATAGCCCCTCGTTGCTGTCACTGCTGCTGTGTATAAGAATTCGATTTGTCTTTGGTTAGCTAGAATTTAGCCAGAATCTAGCTAAAATTAAGCTTAAAGTTAGCTGGAAATTAGCTAAAAGTTACCTAAAAGTTAACTAAAAATTAGCTAAAATTTATGTTAATTTTAAGCAATTTTAGGTCAATTTTGGTTTGATTTCAGCTGAATTTCAGCTGCATTTTAGATCTCTTTATATTATATTCTCTCTATACTATTGAAAGTATATCGCCGCTGTCGTCGCTGTCATCGTCAGAAATGTGCCCCTCATTTTTGGACTTACATTACAGCGTTAAATTTAGAATCTTTTTACTACTAGACTGACATTTGATAAAACATTTATAAATCAATTACTGACTTTATTCTTTATTTAATATTATAATAAAACATATACACGTAGCCCTCATAACACATAACATTTAATTATTAATTCTGTCCTGGTATAAATCTAGGACTTCACAGATGATTAGATTCATTAAAAGATTATTAAAGATCCACCTCAAGAAAACTTTTGAATAATTAATATTATTTAGTATTTTAAATAAAAGTTATTAAAAAAATTGCAAATTCTTAAATTTTTTTGAAGTTATAAAAGCAAGATGGGGGTTGGCGCGCTTGCCCCCTAGTATATATTTATTATATTATTATATTTTTTATTATTTATTTATTTTAAGATATTTGAAAAGAAAAAACACGTTAATTGATAAATTAGTCCATCAACTGCGATGTATAAAGTAAGTGAACTCAATTCGTTTCCTTTAATCACTTTTGATTGAAAAAATTAAAGCTTGAAATAATCTAATATGATTAATAATTTCTAATTAATTTTCTACTTTCGTTTTTTAATTCTTATTTCTTTTGTTGACATACTTCACAAAAAATATACTTTAATTGATATTTGTTAGATTGATATCTTTTTTTTCTAAATATGTGAAGTCCTCCGTACATGCAAACAACTTTTTTTAATGAGAATCAGAAAACTTTTATTATTGCCATTTATAAATGAATGAAAGCTTTTAGAAAATTTGATATATCTTAGTTGCAACACATCAATTATTTTACTTAAAACAATTGAGCAAAGTATTCGATTTGATAGCGATGATAACTTTGTTTCTTTTCTAAATATGTTAGTTCTTACCTCAAAATTTTTCAAAAAATATATAAAATTTCTTTCTATTGATTATATAAATACTTAATAAAAAATTACTCTTTATTGAGAATGAAGCTATATCTTCAATTTTTTGATTGTTCAAAATGATTTTTTTTTTTAAATTAGTCATCATTTGCTTCATAGTATTTATTTCAACTTACCTCTTTTTGATCAGCCGATCAGAAATTATATCCTCTCCTGCGAATGTTAACGATTCCTAATCACCAATTTTTCAATAATATTTTTTCTTTTACGTAAAATTTGTTTTTAATATACTCTTATGGTCTGTAAGAATTACAGGTTATAAATTTTCAATAATTGAAAACGTAAAAGTATTGTAAGCTGGACTAAATATTAGACGCTTATTTTTTAAAGTCTGTTGTAAAAAATAGACTAGCAATTTTAATTTTTTCTGTTCAAATTTAATATAATCTATTTTTTTATTCTAGTGCATGCAATCTGAATACTTTTTAATTATTATACAATTTTTTTTATAATAATTTTTGTATTGTAAAATTTAATATTATATTTTTTGTAATGAATTAATACAAAATTACTACTGATCAGGAACTACGGCCTTGACGGTATTTCGTAGTTGTACGCATTAGTGTCCTTTTCAAAATTCTCAAATTTTCAGTCAATTTTGGAATTTTCTCAAATGTAAGTCTGAGTAATTTGGTCAAAGTTAATACTATTTTAGATATATATATATATATAAATAAACACGTGTTCATTTATAATTCTTTGAAACACATATAACTTTTACAATACTTCATAAAATTACTCGTATTAGAACGTCTTACTCCGAGTCTATGAAATTAGAGTCTGTAACTCTAGCTTTTTAAAATATTTTCATGTAAGAAAACATATCCCCAGAATTCTGACACTCTCTTGGTAAGTATAATGCATATGAATATATATTTAATGCATAAGTATTTCGGTGTATATAGGAATCCTTCGCTACAAAGTCGACTTCCAGTCATTACAGGCTGACGAGCCTCTCGATGATGTTGACCTTGATGATTATTAAATTCACGTCTCCGTCGCTCGGTTAGAGTCGACCAGGTAGACCCATGATTATTCGAGTGCGCAATTTCGTTAATCCGTCTTTTTAAAATTAATTTATATTTCCTATATTATCTATGTCACTTATTAAATATTAAATGTATTCTTCGTACAAAATCACTTTTAGAAAGTGAATCATCGTTTTTTTTTTATTTATTTTCACATAATATTTTTCGTTCTTCGTTAGAATTACCTCTTAATTCAGCAGTGTTAATTTCAGTTCAATATATGTTAAAGTAGTTTGACTTTTTGTTAATTTTTAGTTTTTTTTTCATAATTTTAGTGTTTTTTTATTTTAAAGTTAATAAAAAATTTAAATGGTGTCTTATCTCATTTTTATTTTGAAAAATATAAAAGTTTGTTTGCATGTCTTCGTTTGCACTCTCATTGCATAAAGTAGTTCATCATTGATAGGATAAATCTCATTTGTCCTTTCTAATATTATTTGGCACATTAGCTGTAATTCGTTTTTGTTTTCTTCGTTTTCTTTATTTTTTGACTCTATATTCGAATTCATTTTTGCATGTTAGATATTTTAGATATTTACTGAAACCTGTGACTTTATTGGATTAAATTTAAAAATCAATAATTATTTTGGTATATTTAGAAATAAAAATTTAAAATTATGTTTTTAAATTATTTATAATGATTGTAGTATTATTATTTATGTAATTTTTACCAAAGTGACTGCTACAAAAATGTTTAATTTAAATTTTTTTTATGTTATATTCATTATTTGAAAATAATTTTTAGTATCATTAAGTTTATAATCGTTATTGTCTCATATGAAAATTAAAGTGAGGAAGATGGTCTTTGATTAATTTTAATATTCCTTTTTATCAGCTTGCACACTGGAAAAGGTAACTAAAAAAGTAAGAGTGCAAAGCGAAACTCTACTTGTTGTAGTAGTTGGCATATAGTTAAACAAAAATTTATTGGACTTCTTTCAAATAAACAAAAATAACTTGAATCATTTTCGCAGGTATTTTGCGGTACAAGGTGGACTTTCAAAGTATGCAGTTGGAGGATGTTGAGCTCGACAACTTCGACTATGATGACTATTAATTTTATTGGACTTCAAATTTGGATGTTTTTTGGAAAATACACAAAAATAAAAAGAAGTTACGAAACAGAATAGCTACAGATTACATGATATAAACCAAGAAACGCCAAACGTAATACATGCGCCTGTTTCGTCGTCTCTTTCTCTCTATCATCATAAAATGGAAAGAAATGAAGATAGATCAAAAAGTACTTCTATTTTTTTCTATAGAAAAAATTTTTAAAAATGTGGTTCTGTGAACTCTATAGGTTTGAAAGATTGAGAGAAAGAGAAAACGCTGGCGCTGTGTTGTAATATGAAAAAAAAAAATAATAAATAACAGTCTGTACTTGTGAGTCAAAGACTCAACACTGAGAAGACTGCAACAATTTAACTAAAAGCCAGCTTGATGCCTGCCTACGACGTTCATCCGACGATACGACGTCGCAATTTTCTATCGCAACGTTGACTCGTCATCGAGGCTGCTTTCAGACTCGTCACACCAAATGCGGCAAAAATCAATTTTATAGATTATTTCTTTAGTTCCCTGGTAGAAAATTAACCATATTTTAGACATGATTGTCGATCAACGCATGTTAAAATGACACTTATCTAGAAATTTTGTTTAAATTATTTCTAAAATTTCTAGGTAAGTACCATTTTAACAAATGTCGACTAGCAATTAAGCCTATAATATGGTCAATTTTCTTCCAGGGTTATTATCTCATAATTATGAAGAAAAAAATTTTTTAATCTATGCACTCTGTGTCCTTTATAATTTTTTTTTATTATAATTATAATTGTATAATATAATTACGTCTTTTTTGGGAAAGCGAATCATTTCTTATTGTTTTTGTGCTTTTTAATCCAAACGAAAAAGTGTAATGTTAATAAAATTATTAAATTTCGATAATTCGTACTATTTTTTCTCTAACGGTGGTTGCAGTTACGAGGCAGCCTTGACGAAACCGGTCGACCTGCCAAGTGTTACCTCTGTTTGTAAGGAGAATCATGGACGAAATGTAATGAACTAATTGCTATTACCGAAATGGTGTACAATATTAAAAAAATACTTTGCATAAAAAAATAATGTTACATAAATTAAAGAAATGTAAGATATTAAAATTTGAATTTTAAATATTTATAGAATAGTAATATCCCGCTACTGATTTCCTTATATTTCCTTCATTTCACGTTCATTTAAAAAAATAAGCGGATAAAATCTCGTAAAATTTTTTAAAAAATTTCTAATAATTTAAATAAAATAAAACTTGACATCGATTTTTTTGTTTATTTAAGGTTTATTGAAACAGCTATTGACTAGGTCATTTGATTTGGAACAAATTCGTTGAAAGATGCGTCTTTACGTACGAAGTAAAATGATTTTTTGGTTTTTCGGCTACAACTCAAAACTACGCTATACTGGCCGATAGTAGCTATGCTTCGACTATATATATATATATATATAGAAACTAAGTGTGGCATTTGCGAAAATATTATTATTTTTATTAGAATTAGTTATTTTTAATTTGATCTATTATTAATTTAAATAAAAATAATAATATAATTATATATTTATAATAATATTAAATATTAATTATAAAAAAAAAACATAATTAGAAACACGTGATTCCGATTGCTAACCAAGTGCACAGCACCCAAAGAAATATACATAAGGAGAAAAAACTCGAAGTATTATTGTAAGAAACTTGTTACTATTTAAGCATGAACGTTTCATCATGCTTTATTCACAAAAATCAGAAGAGTTTAACGCAGTGCCACCATGCAATTATAAAGTGAAGCATCCATGAGTAATAATCGCAAGAGCACCACCGGATTTTCCAGTGAGGCTTATGCGAATATACGTAAAGCAGTTCCAAATATATGGCTATATAATAACGTATTTATTATTATAATTATTTTTTAAATTATTTTACATGTTTGAATTATTATTTTATATGTACTATTACATTGTATGTTATATATATATATATATATATATATATATATATATATATATATATATATATATATATATATATTTCATATTTTAAACGGTTTATTATGAAATCTTAGTTATATCAACAGTGCTTGACAATAATATTTAAAGATTTCTAACCTCTAAATCCTACAATATTGTTAACTTAAAAAAGTTATTCACATAAAATAAAAAATAAAAAAATATATTTGATAGGTACTGTTATCATTAAAAAAAAAGACGAAAAAAAGAATCGAATATATTATTTTATAAGTTATTTCAATATTTTAATTAATACATTGGGAAAGGATTGGATCAACAAATTGTGACCTACTGATCGCAAGAAACCTCACAGGAAAATCCTATGGTCTTCTTGCGATTTTCTGGTGGGATAGAAGCAAGCGCATAACGCAAACAGGCATTAAAATTTTGCTAGAAAAACACTAATATTCATAGCGTGATGCGCTTTCATACGTTTATTCCCTGATTTTTCTCTCCGCTAGACGGATATTATATCTAGCTCTGTTTTTTCTGTTGTCGCGTCACTACTTGAATGTATTATTCATAGATTTATAAACAAAATGAGAACATGAGAAAATAAGAGAAACAAAGAGAGAGAACAAAAAATATATATGTAATTGTAATGTGATACAATCACAATATCAATCATAGTATATTTGTGTGGGTTAGAATGATAGTGGCATGTCACATACTTCTAATTTCGAGATTTTCGATGTTAAAGTTATAAGTCAATAAAAAAATCAGGAAATTTTTGTTTTAATTATAGTGCATTAAAATGATAGATTATAACCTTTTTTCTTATAATTCACCCAAACGTGAAAGCATTGTTTCGATTTTTTTTTATTATAATAAAAAACATTTCACCATTTGTGATTTATGCCATTTTCATTTTAATTAGAAATTTCAAAGTTATAAGTGTTCATGGACTTATGCCATTATCATTTTTCTTCTTTTAAAAAAACGATGGCCGGATGTTGTGAAACATTTTATACTAAGAACGTGATTGGTGCGTTGAATAGAATCATATGATTGGCGAGAAACGAGATTTGATTTACTATAATATGCTTAAATAAAATCATCGATTTAAAATTTAAAATTTAATAATAAAAATTATTGATAAAATAATTAAATTATAATTGAGTTATAGTTTGATTTTTTAAATAAATTATTAGTATAAACATCGCTAACTTCCGTTTACAAAAATTCCTTTTGTATGAAGTTGTCGAGAGTGCAAAGTATCGCTCTATATTCATTTGTTATTGTATATTTCAAATGAGAACATGGTAACAATTCTATGCCATTTACTTCTGAATTCTCTTTTTAAAAATTGTACTATAAAATATTATATTAAGCAATAAATTTAGAAAATACAGATGTTATGAACTTTTTAGCTTATAACAATGTCATAAAATATTTATCTATGAGCCTGGCAAGTAATTTGGTAAATTTAAAATAAGATTTAAAATATTTCGGAATATTTTAAAATAAATAATAAAAAAACCGATAAGTAATAGTATAATTTGGTATATAAAATATTTCTAGATTGACAGCTTAAAAATTTTTTTTAATATTTGCCTAAAATGTACTATTTTTAAAAGTTTGTTTATTTAATTTCAAAATTCAAATTGAATCACGCTTAGAATTAACAGTTATTCTGCAAAATAAAATTAAAAATCTTTTGTTTGAAAGAATGATATAATTACTATAATTAAGAAAATATAAATTAGAATTTTTATTTTTATTTGTATTTTAAAAATAGAAACGATATACATATCGTTAAGAATTGATTTGAACTATTTTATTTTTTATATATTTTATGGATTTCATATTGTTGAAAATATTAATTTCTAAATAACTTCATTTATTAGTTATTGAGAATTTAGGATTCCAATATTATATATTAAAATTTTTCTGGTACCAGAAATTAAAAATTCAGAAATGCTAATAAATAAATTTATTTAAAAATTTATACCATCTAATGCATTTCTTTTCCTGAAATTTTACACTAAAATGTGGAGATATAGTCAATATTTATGAGTGTAGGTGTAGTGTCCGTTTTATGTCTCCTTAAAATGTGAAATTTTAAGTGATGATAAAATTGGAAAAGTCATTTTTATAAACCACATTATATCGTATTAAAAACAGATGTTTTTAATCATGGATAATTTTACATGACTATGTCCAGAAATCGATCTTGGAATTGTCTTAATATATATCTTGAAAATCAAATACATTAGATTGCTATTAAAAATTATGTGTATGAAAAGTTATATATTTGTAAAATAACTTTTGACTTTGTAATAATTTACATTATTTAAATTTTGTAAGACTTAAGAAATGTCTAGAAAATAATTTTAAAGTTTACTATTTTTTCAATTTTTTAAATAATAATAAGAAAATGAATATAGTGATAATATATCTTTTAAATGGGATTTATTTTTCTCGAAGTTTTCCGTGTCTATAAATTCATTAATGCCGCGTAAACTGCTCTGATACATTAGTATATAACATCAATTCTTTTACTGATGCTGATAATAGTAGATATGAAATTATTATTTAATAATGGACAGAAAATAATAACACTATATTAACAGTCAATCATTAAAAATTTATATGCATTTAGATTAGATGTAGGGCGCGCTTGCGCGCATGGATTTTCTAGTAATAATAAAAACAAAAGAATTCAATTGTCGATTTATTATCATATTTTTTATTTAAACAAATATTATTTCACAAATTTTCTTAATAATTAACATCAATCGATTAACTATATTAAAATAACACAATTTTATTATAACACAGTAATAACACAAGAATTTCATTCCATATCAGATTCATTTGAAATTAAGGTACTATGATTATTTTCAATAGTAGTAAGATTTAAAAAGAATTATGATGTACTAGTAAGTCGAGGCAGAGATTAGTAGAGATTGCCAATGCCGTGTTAATGAAACGTGCCGAATTCGATCATGACGATCCTTGCTGCGCTTCTGGAACTATACACGCAAAGCCCCTCCACGTCTACACGCGCGTAGAGAAGCAAGCGAGAGGGGAGGAGACAAACACACGAAACACGCGGCTTCCAGTGGTATAGGTAAACTTACGGCAAACCCGCTTTAGCTTGTTTTCGCCGCGACACTTTATAGCTTTATTTCAATGCGATTAACCCTCCCGAAAATTTTTTGATTAATTACATATTTTTATTTAAAACAGATACATATTTTAATAATAAAAATCATTAAAATAATCAAACAAATAAATAATAATAAATAAAATCTTTTCGGGGGCGATGAACATATGTAACTTTTTATTCTCTTCAACAAACGAATGCGGTGGCTGTGGTCACTAAGTTTTTACACACTTCGCTCTCTACTTTTGCCAAGTTCAAACCCGATGATCCACCTATTTTTTTTTTTTTTTTTTAACATTATATATTTTTGTAATCAATTTTCATAGCGGAAAAAATAAAATTAAAAATTTATTTAACACCTTAAATTCTATTTTATTTTAAAAATATAAAAAAATATATTTACAGATAGGGATAGAAAAAAGTTTTAATGTCAATATTACATGGCTATATAACTTATATTAATATGAAATAAAAACTAAGCTAGTTCTGTAATTTTTTCCTACCAAATATAAAAGATATTAAAGTTTGAAAAAAAATTATTTTAAATTATAGTTGTTTTTTCATTCTCACTCAATTGCAAATAATAAAACCTTTTTTGTTCCTTAAGAAAAAGACCTTTTCTAAATTTATATAAATTTATAACATTTTTAATTAATTTAATAAAAATAGAAAATAAATATAAATAATTCCAATTTTATTTTAGATAAGTAAAATAATAAATTTACCTGAAAAAATCAATAATTTTACGAATTTAAACTTCATTAAAGCGCATTTTAAATAAAAATTACATTGAATATCATTAATATTTTTAAAAATTGGACTTTTTCTTCTTTCTTTTATTAAATATATTTTTATAATATTATCAATTATTATTTTCAAAACGAAAAAAATGATTTAACAAACATAATAATTTAAGTTCTCACAAGACATATTAAATAAAATTTTCGCTACATTTTAAATCGCCTAAATTCTGTTTCTCTCAAAAACTGGCATATTTTAAACTTATATAGGAGCATGATAATATTGTTTTTAATTCATTTAATAAAAATTCAACATAAAATGTTGATAAACATCATTTTATTTTAGACACATAAAAGAATGAAAAAATGCTTTTATTAAAAGTATATCCTTTTTAATATCAGTAATATAGTAATATAGTAGCAAATATCTTGATATCAGGTTTTAAATTTCTTTTTATTGAATTAACTTAATATAAATTTATAATGTCGATAATTTGATTTAAGAAAAATGAAACTTCACGAAACCTTGCAAATTTCACAAAAGCGTGTTTTCAATGAAAATGACTTTAACGGCAGGCCGGAGTAGAACCTGATACCGACCGAGTAACAATTGAGTTGTTTGTTATTTACTCAAGTATTAATCGGTGTATCTTCAAAATAAAGGTTGATCGCAATAGATATTATTATTATGAATATCTATGCACAAGAAAAAAAAAATCTACCGATTTGTTTTTGAGAAAAATAAGGAACGCCGAAGTAAAAGATTATGTTTATAATATTTTCGCGTTCCTTACTTTTCTCAAAAACAAAGCGATAAATTTTTTTTTTCTTGTGCATAAATATTTGTAATAATAATATCTATTGCGCTTAACCTTCAATTTGCAGATACACCGATTAATACTTGAGTAATTAACAAAAATGCCAATTAGACAAGGACAGCGAATCCAGCCTGCTCTTAAATTTTATTTTATTTTTCAAAAATTTATATAGAATTTTAACATTGACGAAAATGAAAAAAAATTGATTTCAATGTTTTCTTTGTAATTATTACAATGGTTCCAAACTTTGAACCATGATATGAAAAGCATTTAAAATTTTTTTCAGTTTGACAATTAATTAGGAAATAATTTCATCCATATTGTTAATTTTTAAAAATAGTAGTTTATGTATGAAGTACATATTTTTTTATGTTTTGACGTTTATTATATCTTTTTAAAGTATATTTTTCACTGTTATTTAGGATAAATGTAATAAAATGCGTGAATACTTTATTTTTCATAAAAAATGTATTTAAATACAATATTTCAAAAAACAATGAAGAAATTTATTATTCAAATAAAAAAAATTTAATCATAAAATCGACGTGCAGTATGCAACGTATTTGTCCTTAAAATGCTAATTTTATTAATTTTGTTATTTAATAATGAAAATTGTTTAGATAATTAAAAAAAATTAAGTTTGGGGTGAGAAAGCGATAAAAATATGTAATTTGGTTTAAATAAAAAACGTACAATAGCTGTGTTAGCTAAGTTTTAGAGTAAGTTGCAGCAATTAAAAAATTTTTCAAGTTCAAATCTTATTCTTTGTCTTTTTTTAATATGCTTACAAATCAAATTTGTTACAATACAAGAAGAAAAATTTTTGACAAAAAGTATTGACCTACAATACAGCCATTTAAAATAAAATAACCGTTAACTATGCAAGCATTTTCTAAGCATATGCTAATTAACGCTTTTTTCAATATAAAATTTTAAATTCAGACTTTCTGTTCTTTGCATTGCTAGTATAAAAAAATTAAAACTTTTTTCAAATCTCCAAACGCAGTTTAAGAGCATGACGAAGCTGTCCGCCTTCTAATAATATTTCCAATCTTAACTTATGAATAAACGATGCGTTTAATTGAGTTTTTTTGCTATAAAGAAAAAATTTGTAAGATTAAACTCTAGTGCGGACAACTCAAGAAAACCACCAAAATATTATACATACAAAGTTATAATAAAAACTTTCAATATATCGTATTTTAAGGTTAGGTTTGTCGAGTTTGATATCTAATTTCCAATCCAAGCTCATAAAAAAATAACAAGTCCAAATGATTTTTTATTTTAACAAAAATTATTGTACTAATATAACTTTAGTGCGGACAAGTCATTATATTTGTTTAATTTAAGAATTTAAAAAGATATCGATAAAATAAAAAAAGCAAAACTCGATTGCTGCAGCTCCGACATGCCGTTAATGCAGAATTTGGATCCAAATAATTATTTGAAATAAAAAGATTTTTTTAATAAGAAATATTAGCAACCAAAATTTTAAAAACTTTTTTTTTTTAAATATAAATTATTTTTTCAATTTGAATGTAATTAAAATTTTTATTTGATATTTAGTCTTCTCTTTTTAAATTCTTCTTCACTTTATAGATTTATTTTATATAAGTAATTTGTAAAATTAATTATTCTGACAGATTTTCTTTTATAATTGTAGCCAAAGCTCATTTATTTTGATTTTTATGAAGTAATAAAAACATTATTGTATTTTATATATTTTAAAGATAATACGTTTATAAATATAATTTATAAATAGATCAAATAAATTTATGCATAACATTTAAAAAGAATTGATAAAATATTAATTAAACTTTGAACATAAATAAATTAAAAGTGTACCTAAAAAGAGTATATCATGTGAAAATTGTTTAAAACCTTATGAGAAATATGTTTGATAATAGAAAATGTTAAATGGAAAGTATTAAAATATAATAATGAAATAAAAATGTTTAAGACATTAATAATAAATCTAAAATCTCATAAAATAAATAAATGTTCTTGAATAAAGTTCAAAATTTGGCAATTTTTAACGAAAGGGATAATATGTTTTGAATAAACATTATATAAAGTTTAAATATACAAGTAGAAATAGAGTAAAAAATTTATTATATATTATATGCTAAAACTATTTAAATATGTAATAATTTTCAATTAAGCATAACTTTTTAACAGCATTGAGCTTTTTTAAGCTGATAAGGCTTAAATTAAAGTATTTAACTTGTACTTTTTTAATATTTAATACATTTTTCTGTAATATTTTTAGTTGTCCGGTCATTCAAGTTCTTACAACAACTTCTTTTCATTATATTATTGAAATATATGTATAACTTTGTCTCTAAAATCTATTTAAACAAAAGAGAAAATACGGGTTAATTTTTTTCATCTCGAAGGTGGAGATGATCTTTCCTTATAAGTAGGCTTTGATCATTAGTTATATATGAAAAAAATATTTATACTCAAGATATGATTGCCTAATTAATTATTACAAGTACTTTAAATGAACTTTAAGTTCAAAATTTCAAAATTTTTTTTTCGGTATTATATTTGTTAGCAAAAATTTGTAGTATTGTAAAAATTTCAAATTTAGTAAATGTTTAGGTGCAATATCAATATCATTAACATTTTATTTTAAAAAATACAACAAAATAACCTGTACCACATACATTTAAAACTGTTTTAATAATAAAATTATCAATAAATTATTTTTTTTACACATAGTTGGCTTGGATTAAAATTTGGCTACTTCAAAAAAGTTTTTGTGTAAATTTTAAAATGAAAATTTCAATAAAAAAATTTATAAAGAATATTAATTTTTTTAATAATGAAATGTATAATTATATGTAATGAGACAACTCGAATAATGAAGTACATATATTTGATGTAAATTTGACAAAAATTTTTTTTGTTTCAAAGCATACAAAAATTTTACGTTAATTTTCCGTACTTATGTGTTAAATTTTGATACGATTTCCTATGAAAATAATTTTCACAAATTACAGAAAACAGTGCAATACTATCAAATATATTACTTTTCAAATTTTATTGAATCATACTTGAAAAGTAACTAAACAAATAAATTTTTTTAAATTCAAATGAATACATTTTATTTTTCAGTTAACTTTATAACCCTTTCAGAACGGAATTATTATTTCATCATGAAAAGTTCTGATAACTATTTAGCTATGATAAGTGTTCATTTATTAAGCAATTTTTGCGATAAAAAAATTTTTTTTTTTTTTTTTCTTTTCAAGTTTTCTCAGTTTCTATCAAAGATATAATAACTTAGGCCCTCAGTTTGAGATCGGAAATAGTCCACTTCAATCTAATACACATATTTTTTTTACAAAATTTGAAGCCACTTTTGCACAATTTCAAAAAAACCAATAAATGTCAATGTACATTGTAATGTACATTGGTTCTGAAAGGGATAATATGATAAGAAGCTTTGAAAAATGTAATGCATTCTTTTTAGTGAATACTTTAAAATACCTACTTTTTTAAATTTTCCTAAGATATTTCTTTCTAAATATACGATAGTTTTTTTGCATCAGGTTTTTTTTAGTTTTTAATCTAATTCGATAACACATAGCGAATTTATGAGCAGTATTATAATTAAATTATTTTTGTAAGTATAAAAATTAAACCATTTTTTTAATAAATGTTTTTTTAATATCAATGGTATTTAACTTAATTTTTATTTAATGTGCTTTGATGAAATTGACAACACTTTTTAAAAAATATGCCTTATTAAAGCACATTTCTTAATTCTTTTATTTATTCTTTTATTATTCTTTTATTCATTTTAAGTTAAATTTTTGTTAAATCAAAAAATATAATAATAAAAATATTTAATTTACATATCCATAATAAACCATTTAAACATATAATAAACAATTTGAAATTGATTTTTTAAGATACATTTCATAATTCTTTAATATTTTTTAATTTGAAGAGATGTTTCCCTTTATCTGTCATTCTCAATATTTTTCTCATAAAGTTTCAAAGATTTAAAAATCATATACATTTTGTTAATAGTCAGATAGCTCCTTCATCAGCTATAATTTGTTGTTTATTAAAAAGGCGGATAATCTTTTCAAACTTTAAATGGGTTTTTATTTTATATGTTATTATTGTAAATTTTCAAATAGCCTTGCCGATTTCTTTAAGATAATCTCGTTTAAAGTATGATCACTTTGGGTCTCAATAAACTGCTAATTAATAAAATCAGTATTGTTTGTTTATTTAAAATTCATATAATTTCAGCTTGAAGAACCGTTGAGCTCTTTATTATTAAAATACTAATTTGCATGACATCTTAAATCTTTTAAAGTAATTTTATTACAAAAAAAAGTAATTAACAGAACGAGCAGTCAGATGAGATGCAAATTAGTCATTTTTCCAAAAGGGTTTTCAATTTTTCTTAAATAATTAATCTCTGTGTAACTTAAATTTTATGTTTATGTAATTTTTAAAAAATTAAGATTTTTCATCTTTTAAATTTTGTAACTGTTAAAATAGAATGTTATTTTTTTAAAAATTAATTAAAAAAAAAGTTATCATGCCCCTATATAACTTTAGAAAATTTCACTTTTTAACCTCCAGGCGGCCGGGATTTTTAGATTGTTGAAAGTCATACTTTGTAAAAAATTTCTATACTAAACTTTCAAAAATATCTAGTAATAAGTGGCCAACAGTGGCCAACATCAGATGACCCCGAAAGGGGCCATCCCAGCCGCCTGAAGGTTAACGGACAAAAATAATTCAACCATTCAAAATTTAGTCAAAATTTTGTTTTATAAGAACTGAAAATTATTCCGTTCGTAGAAAATTATCAATTTTTTTGTTTTAGAAATAATAATTGATAATATTATAGTAATATATTTAATAAAAGAAAGAAGAAAAAGTCCAATTTTTAAAAATATTAATGATATTCAATGTAATTTTTATTTAAAATGCGCTTTAATGAAGTTTAAATTCATAAAATTATTTATTTTTTCAGGTAAATTTATTATTTTACTTATCTAAAATAAAATTAGAATTATTTAAATTTATTTTCTATTTTTATTAAATGAGTTAAAAATGTCATAAATTTATATAAATTTAGAAAAGGTCCTTTTTTTAAGGAACAAAAAAGGTTTTATTATTTGCAATTGAGTGAGAATGAAAAAGCAACTATAATTTAAAATAATTTTTTTTTCAATCTTTAATATCTTTTATATTTAGTAGGAAAAAATTACAGAACTAGCTTAGTTTTTATTTCATATTAATATCTTACTATTATATAAAAGGACAGCGTTTGTTTGAATGTTCTCAATTATCTCAAAAACTACTGAACCAATCGTTTTCAAATTTTAAATTTAAATTCTTTATAACGTGACGAGTGTCATAGGCTATATAAATAATTACTTTTTTAATCAATAATTGCAATAAAATAATTATAGACCTAGATCTTAACGCGTAGGGAATAAGGACTACTTTTTTTCGGCGTTCTGCGGTCAACATGCTCTATCCTTGCTACTTTCCTTGGTTGCCCAATAGGTGGCGACCGATTTTGTCTTTCACTTTATTAAACTGGTACGGTAGAAATACTTATACACCTATGATATTCCGTGACTTCAACACAATAAATTTTTATTGCATATTCTCTAATCACAGAGTAATATTACCTCTGATTATTTAATGAAATATTTTCCTATTCCATTAGGCAAAATCTAAAATTAGACAATTTTTTTAACTTTAGAAAAAATTTCATATCTTATTCAAGGAAATTTTTTATTCCTCAAATATTTATTGGCTCATACATGAGAATTTAACCCTTCATGGTTGAGATTCTATTTCTATACCTACCGACTTCTGCCCAACTATTGCGCGGGCGAAGCCGAGACGGGGGATGCTAGTAAGTTATATAGCCATGTAATATTGACTTAAAACTTTTTTCTATCCCTATCTGTAAATATATTTTTTTATATTTTTTAAATAAAATAGAATTTAAGGTAGCTCGTACCGAAACTGAAAAATTTATGAATGAAACAAAAATGTAGGAGGTTGTTCTTTAAGTCAAAATGAATATCCTAGCAAAAAATCAGACCTGGTTTCCAGGGAAAATTTCAAGAAAAAGCCTTTCAAAAATGCTCTGTTCACTGACATTTTAACATTGTTCTTATGACAGATATCCGATTTTCCTACAGTTATAATCGAATATTTATATCTAAAGATTTACTACCGCTGTGAAAAACTAAACATAAATACTTCATTTAACAAGCTTTTTAATGATATATTGAATGTTATGTGTACCCAGGTATTTTTCAAAGATATTACGAAAAGAATCTGAAAATTTATTGATTTTCACATGAGAAATTTTTTCGAACAGGAAGTCTGTTTTTCAAGGTTAGCTCGCGCGAAATTCAAAATATTCTAATGAGGATTTCTTAACTAAAATTTTCAAAATATTTATATAATATGAATTTTTAAAATATTTATATAAAAAAAAATAAATAAAATAATAAAGATTATTTCTAATGCATGTTATTTATTAATTATAACGGTATTATAATTAATAAATAACATGCTCTACAATATATTAATTAAATATTCTTTTAGCCAGGTAGAGGATAGCAATATAATGTAACAGAAAAAATCGTTATTGTACATTTTTTAACGACGAATCAATTTCTCATTGATTGGAGGCATGTTTGCTTTCAATAGGTTAGATGTATCTCCTAACCCGTCAAAATAAAAACACCGTCTGCTAACATGTTATATATATATACGCGACGTTTCCTGTAGTCACAACAACAAGAATCAATAGAATTTCGCTTATACTCATTTGACTACAGTTGTGCGGTACGAGCTACCTTAATTTTTAATTTTATTTTTTCCGCTATGAAAATTGATTACAAAAATATATAATATTTAAAAATAAAACAAAAAAAAAAAAAAAATAGGTGGATCATCGGGTTTGAACTTGGCAAAAGTAGAGAGCGAAGTGTGTAAAAACTTAGTGACCACAGCCACCGCATTCGTTTGTTGAAGAGAATAAAAAGTTACATATGTTCATTGCCCCCCAAAAGATTTTATTCATTATTATTTATTTGTTTGATTACTTTAATGATTTTTGTTATTAAAATATGTATTTGTTTTAAATAAAAATATGTAATTAATCAAAAAATTTTCGGGAGGGTTAATCGCATTGAAATAAAGCTATAAAGTGTCGCGGCGAAAACAAGCTAAAGCGGGCTTGCCGTAAGTTTACCTATACCACTGGAAGCCGTGTGTTTCGTGTGTTTGTCTCCTCCCCTCTCGCTTGCTTCTCTACGCGCGTGTAGACGTGGAGGGGCTTTGCGCGTATAGTTTGGGCATTTGTCCATGTGGCGGCAGTAGTTTACATTGTATTTTAACGGGCACGCTCTTGCCTATGCTCATTGGCGATCTCTACTTATCTCTGATCGAGGCGAAATTGGCGGGTGAGCAAAAAAAATTTTCGAATGGAAAATTGTTACGGGATGACCTTTGTAAAGGGCCCTCCTAGAATAAGGATCTGCAGTTTGCCCGACGCAAAAGTGGTCCCAATTTGTTCGAATCGATTTTGTTTAAACAAATTCAAAAAGTTGTTCATTTTGATTCCGACAAAGTTTTTTTAGATTTTTTGAGTGATTCTAAACAAAAAAGTATTTCCATGATTTTTTTCTAAAGTTGACGGTTTTCAAGTTATTCATAAATAAAGATGTTAAAAATCACAAAAATGTCCATTTTCAAAGCTCTGAAACGATACTGAAATTTGAATTTTTTAGGTTGGCAAAGTTTCAAAGTAAAATTTAGATACTCTTTAATAGAATCTCGAAAAGTAATTTTAAATTACTTTATTTTAAAGTGTTATTTTTCAATCGTTAATTAAGCGAAAAATATTCATATATTTTTTAATGCGAATTATGATGTATATTATATGTAGCAAATTATAAAAATTTAATTGACTAACAAATTTTCAAACTAAAGTATATTTTAAACAATAAGTTTCTTATAAATTATCTTTCGAACTGTAGAACAACTTAAAAAATCAGCGATGCGCTCCGCGCGAGTTAAGACATAAACTTTAGCAGACGACATGCTCAGCTGTATGCGCTTGGACTCGAAGATACTGCGTATACGCGCTTAGTTAACAATTGAAAAATAACACTTTAAAATAAAGTAATTTGAAATTATTCTTCGGGATTCTATTAAAGAGTATCTAAATTTTTCTTTAAAACTTTGCTAACCCAAAAAAATTTAAATTTTAGTATCGTTTCAGAGCTTTGAAAATGGACATTTTTGTGACTTTTAACATCTTTATTTATTAATAACTCGAAAACTGTTGATTTTAAAAAAAAAATCATGGAAATACTTTTTTGTTTAGAATCACTCAAAAAATCTAAAAAAACTTTGTCGGAATCAAAATGAAAAACTTTTTGAATTTGTTTAAACAAAATCGATTCGAACAAGTTGGGACCACTTTTTCACCGGGCAAACTGCAGATCCTTATTCTAGGAACCTTTACGAAGGTCATCCCGTAAAAATTTCCGATTCGAAAATTTTTTTTACTCACCCGCCAATTTCGCCTTGATTAAGTAGAATGAATTATAATTTTCGGGATTCCTTTGTCTTTTTCTAGTTTTTTTAGCAACTTGTCGTTTTTTTAAACTATTATTCGCTTTATTACTTTGTACACTAAAAAAAAATCAGCTTTCATTACTAGGCACTCTGGCCGTCACTACCGGAGTCACTCTGGCAACGAGTATACAGCTTATATTACTGGTGAGACTAGCAGTGTTTACCCATAGACATAGTAGGATAGACTGCGGATCTGATGTGCTGAAAATGGGCTTCTATGGAATAAAGACAAAGACGTATTAACGAGAGCTGTTTTCTCTCTCTAGCGCGTGCGATTGGCCATGCTAGAGAGAGAAAACAGCTCTCTTTAAATGTCTCCGTCTCTTTCTCATAAAAGCCCACTATCACCATTTACGATCCGCAGTCTATCCTACTATGTCTATGTGTTTACCATGTAACATAGAGAAACTGTCGACGACGATGTACGCGTAACTGTTAATGAAATTATTTAGCAATTGAATATATTTATAATGTTCTAAATGGAAATCATTTATGTAAATAATTTGTATGTTACAATATTAATGTTAATTTAACCTGAAAAATAATTTCAACATGAAAATAAATTATAATGTAAACTTAACCTAAAATATTATTTTTATGAGTTGCGATTTTTTCTTAATAGCAAAAATAATGTTTTTAACAATAATAAAAAATGGTAAATTATGATTTTAAATATGAAATTATATCATTAAAACATATTATAAAAATTTTTTAAACCTATTTCCATTTAAAAAATTTATTTTTTTCTCAAAGCATTTACTATTATCTTTGTCATTTTTATCAAATGATTCAAATAATCTATATTTGAAAGCATAATTTTACGATTTTTTATAATTATTAAAAACGTTATTTTAGTTATTACTTGTTCATATATCCCCGGGGAAATAAGCTGACAGCAAATATACTTTAGTACAAAATATCACAAACAAAATACAGTGGCGCTGCGAGCGCAACTATAAGAGACCTCAATACCCATTTGACTAGCCTACTACATACGACGTCCTCTACTGCTTACTACAGCATAAACTAGCATATCAACCATGCTAAATATACACCACGGCATAACAGCTCGGTATACTAGCATATTAACCACGGTATAAACAGCTCGGTATACTAGCATGCCGCGCTATTCACCCACGCATACAAGCCTCGTTATACGAGCATAGGCAACGAGGTACACGTGTATAAAAATAGCTTGGTGTACTAGCATAATAACCACGCTAAATATACACCACGGTAAACAGCTCGGTATACTAGTTTGCCGCGCTATTCACCCGCGCATACATGCCTCGCTATACGAACATAGACAACGAGGTATACGTGTATAAAAATAGCTCGGTATACTAGCATATTAACCACGTTAAATATACACCACCGTATAAACAGCTCGGTATACTAGTATGCCGCGCTATTTACCCGTGTGTACATGCCTCTCTATACGAGCATAGGCAACGAGGCATATGTGTATAAAAATAGCTCGGTATACACGTATATACACCTCGGTTAACACATATGAACGCACGTATATTACGTGTGTCACGTTGATAATTTTATACTCGTCTCAAAGCTCGTCTGCATGTGTTCCTAAATGCGTGCAATCAAACTCTATTTATTTAAATTAAGAAAATGAGCTAAAAAGCGCATACATCTTTATTATGCTAATTAAAATAAATAATGACTTTAAAAAATCTTATTTAGAACTACTTTTAACAGAAAATAAAATTTCATAAAAGTTTATGAATTAATGGTTATGAAATAACCTCACTTAAAGTATAAAAAAAAGAGCAAAAGAGTAATATATGATTTTAAAAACATTATTTTATTCAAAATATAGAAGATTTTTCTTTAAGAATAGCATTTTACTACTTTTCTACGTGCTTAAATCAAATTTACAAAATCATTAAATTTTTTTAATTAGAAAAGTCCAAAATTATATCAATAATCCTAAATCAAATTTCAATAAAAAGTTATTAGTTAATTTGATGTTTACTGAGAAAAATATTTATAAAAAAATTTTTTATATGATCTTCATAAAATAATCAAACTGTAATTATTTGGTTTCAAAAAAAAGCTTCTGAAGACATTTAATGTTCTGAATAACAAAAAAAAAGTATTAAATAATATTAAATCCATTATTTTATTCACACGATAGATGTCATATGTTTGAGAAGATTAAATTACATGTTATCAATCCATTCAGTGTTACAGAGAAATTTTAAAAACTTTTACTTTAAGAGATATAATAATTTAAAAAATATTTACTTCTTTCTCAGATTATTTGTAACCAAATTGTCTTCAGAGGTTTTTTTCTAAACTTGATAGTTTTCAAGAAAAAAATTCATAAAGAATTTCACAGTTGAATGTTGATGTAATCCTTATACTCAAACAATGATCATTGAAAATAAATATACATGCACATTTTTGGTTGCATATATTTTACAAAGATATAGGAAATCTTTTTAATCATTTTATCCTTTCAGAGGATGAAATTATACAAATATACAAGTCTAAAATCATATAAATAATCCTAATAGTAATTTTGGATGTAATTAGCTATTCTTAAATATCAACCACCTTTCATTAAAACTGAATAAATAATTTAACAATCGCTATTGACTTTATTAGGCCATTTAAAATAAAAGGTTTGAAATAGTTATTAGTACATTTGATGTTTTCTGAGAAAAATATTTATGAAAAAATTTTTTATATGATCATAAAATAATCAAACTGTAATTATTTGGTTTAAAAAAAAGCAGTTTTAATGAATGGTGGTTGATATTTGAGAATAGCTAATTACATCTAAAATTACTATTAGGATTATTTATATAATTTTGGACTTGTATATTTATATAATTTTATCCTCTGAGAGGATAAAATGATTGAAAAGATTTCTTATATTTAAAATATACATGCACATTTTTGGTTGCATATATTTTACAAAGATATAAGAAATCTTTTCAATCATTTTATCCTCTCAAAGGATGAAATTATATAAATATACAAGTCCAAAATCATATAAATAATCCTGATAGTAATTTTAGATGTAATTAGCTGTTCTCAAATCTCAACCACCTTTCATTAAAACTGCTTTTTTTTAAACCAAATAATTACAGTTTGATTATTTTATGAAGATCATATAAAAATTTTTTTCATAAATATTTTTCTCTGAAAACATCAAATGTACTAATAACTATTTCAAATCTTTTATTTTAAATGGCCTAATAAAGTCAATAGCGATTGTTAAATTATTTATTCAGTTTTAATGAAAGGTGGTTGATATTTGAGAATAGCTAATTACATCCAAAATTACTATTAGGATTATTTATATGATTTTGGACTTGTATATTTATATAATTTTATCCTCTGAAAGGATAAAATGATTAAAAAGATTTCCAATATCTTTGTGAAATATATGCAACCAAAAATGTGCATGTATATTTATTTTCAATGATCATTGTTTGAGTATAAGGATTACGTCAACATTCAACTGTGAAATTCTTTATGAATTTTTTTCTTGAAAACTATCAAGTTTAGAAAAAAACCTCTGAAGACAATTTGGTTACAAATAATCTGAGAAAGAAGTAAATATTTTTTAAATTATTATATCTCTTAAAGTAAAAGTTTTTAAAATTTCTCTGTAACACTGAATGGATTGATAACATGTAATTTAATCTTCTCAAACATATGACATCTATCGTGTGAATAAAATAATGGATTTAATATTATTTAATACTTTTTTTTTGTTATTCAGAACATTAAATGTCTTCAGAAGCTTTTTTTTGAAACCAAATAATTACAGTTTGATTATTTTATGAAGATCATATAAAAAATTTTTTTATAAATATTTTTCTCAGTAAACATCAAATTAACTAATAACTTTTTATTGAAATTTGATTTAGGATTATTGATATAATTTTGGACTTTTCTAATTAAAAAAATTTAATGATTTTGTAAATTTGATTTAAGCACGTAGAAAAGTAGTAAAATGCTTTTCTTAAAGAAAAATCTTCTATATTTTGAATAAAATAATGTTTTTAAAATCATATATTACTCTTTTGCTCTTTTTTTTTATACTTTAAGTGAGGTAATTTCATAACCATTATTTCATAAATTTTTATGAAATTTTATTTTTTGTTAAAAGTAGTTCTATAATAATACGTAATATACGTGCGTTCATATGTGTTAACCGAGGTGTGGGGCCATGCATATAGCATGAATGTTGGCAGCATTGCCAACCATGAAGCGTCCCTGTCAAAAAAACTACGTGGAATCCCACGTGGGTACCCACGTAGGTTCCCACGTAGGTTCCCACGTGGGATTCCACGTAGTTTTTTTTGACAGAGGTCCGTTAGTCAGTCGGCTACATGCTACAGTCAGTAGCGCTTGAACTCTTTTACTGTAAAGCTCATAGCGCAGAGCTGATGGTTGCCAGCGTTGATCTAAAATAAAGACATCTTTATTAACAAATTTTCTTGTGTTCTAGATTTCACTTACCTCCTTCATTACACGCTTATCTGGGATATATTGGCCCCAGAAGACCTTTTATAAGGATATATATTCAGAATACTGGATAAACGTATTCAACATCATTTAATACCACGACAAATATATACGCCCATATTGGTGACTTCGAGAAAAAGAGAGGCTCTAGAACACGATCAACGTTGCATTATCTTCATCATCGACTACTCCAACGACACTCAGCTTCAATCTACAACAACTGAAAAAAAGCATTCATCGAGTTTTCTTGGTTTTTGGCAGCGAGTCGGCACAACGTAAATTTTAAGGTATTTATCTAAAGTGCGCGACGCGCAATTCGCTCCACCGTACGGCTTCTTCAAGTGAAGCAAAAGCAACAAGTTTTTTCTCGAGTGCAAGCTAAATAAATTAGCAAAATTAAAATACATTTTTAAAAAACATAAAATTAGTAAAACGTCAAGTGAAACGTTTATGTAAAATGTATTAGCGTTCGGCATATGCAATGTTAAATAAAGAAACTTAAAAACCAAAAAATGGAAACTGGTGAAGTGCTGTTTAGTTAAAAATAAGTATAGGCGAAAAACGTGGTCAGGCGGCCATTTTGGCGTCTAATAAAAGAAACCACGTTTTGTTTAAATCAACAAGTGCGCAAATACACACTTAGCGTTGTTAACGTAAAAGAAAATTTAAAATTCAAAACTCAAAATTTAACAACTTCCGGGACGCTGCATGGCTTTAAAAGATTTTATTTTTAAGTGGAGCAAATATTTTAATATTAAGTAGTTGCCATGTTTCGCGAATTAACTAATATTTTTATTAAATAAAAATTTTTCTTCTTTTCTATTTTAAAAGTTTTTTCTATTTGCATTTTTACTAAGATTGACATTTTTAGAAAATTTGTGTGCTTCTCGAGTCTCGCGAGAGACGATGCGCGTGTGAGAGATCAGAAGTGCCTTTGTTCAAGTATTTTCTTTTTACACCAAAAATAAATGTTTTAAATATTTTTACAAGGTTTTTTTTTCGTATAAAGTGAAGTTTTTCACGTAAAATGGTAGAATAAAATCACGCGTGTTTCTTTCAATTAAACAAGGCATTCTGTAGTAGTTAAAATTCTTTTTTTGTTCTCACACGTGGCGTCCTCTCTTCGAGAGGTTATGTTCAAGTTTTTCATTAGGATAATTTAAAAAAATTTTGAAATTTCCTTTTAAAGCGTTTGCGAAGCGTGCAAAGCGAGGCAACACTAGGCATTAGGAAGCAATGTTTTAATTAAAAGTATTAAATGTTTTTATTCTTTCCTACGAAAAGATGAATTGAACGCTGTGCGTTTTTTGTTTTGTGTAAAAGTAACAATTAGCCTTCCTTTTACCTAGGTAAAAAAGCGCACGATCGGCCCGAGAGAGTTATAATTAGTGTAGCATAGTTTAACGCAGGTAACATTAGCAATAATAGCTATATCGCAATTTTAACAAGTTTATGCGTTGTAAGAGAAGCCAACGGATCTCCGGATTGTATGTCGCTCGGGTGATTCTGCTCGCGAGTAGAGTGGCGACATCCACTTCGCTGAGGGGTTGTCAATTTCGGTGCAGGCCGTAGTCGGTCGCATAGCCATTTGGGGTGCCATCCCTGTCCGGTGGTGCGAATTGACAGTTGGTGACTCTTCGGCGCGAATTGGGTGTTCGCATTTTTATTGGTTGATATTTTTTCGTTGTAAATTCACGAAGGTTTGTTTGGTGTGACTTTTCTTAAGTGTCACAACTCGCTCGCGAGCGGTGTCGGCACCGCCGTCGATCCGGTGATCCGTCTCTTCCAGTGTGAGTCTGTTTTGTGTGCTGTTTGTGTGATTAAGAATTGTGGCGTGGCGCTGCAGTACCAATTGTCAGTGTGGGTGCTGCACGCAGGTGTGCCGATTAAAGTATGTCGATCCAACATTCCCCCAAAGGAAGCGTTATGACTCGCAGTCAAAACAACGCAGGTACGGCTTTCGCTAGCAATGGTCAGGATAACCAGACAGAAGTGTCTGATTTACTTAACTTAGAGATTAGTTTTGATGAGAACAGGTCCGATAACCAGAGTAAGCCACCCGCGAAAGTTAAAAAAGCCACACACGAAACTAAAATTAAAACCTTAGAAGAGCAATTAAGCTCTATTTCATCAGATCTTAGAACGCTCACACAGCTTCTCAAACCTGCTCAACAGACAGGCAGTAACAACAATAACGATGCCGGTTCTGAAAGTACACCTAGCATTCGTCCTCAGGCTGCTGCTGATGCACAGCAAACTGTTACAGCAAATGCAACGTCAATCACAACCTCGCAAGTTAATCAAACAACATCAGGAAACCTCACTGGTCAGCAGTCTTTTTTTGACGTTTCGACTGGACAGCAGGCTCTGCCAATAGTTTTCTATGGACAAAGGTTGGGTTTTGGCCCAGCTGCTGAATTCAAGTTCCATTCTTTATGGAAAGATGATATAGACACTTGGTCCACCTTGCTAGAGGATCAAATGTCAAAAAAACGAATAGTTACAAATGAAGATGAATTTTGGGTGCTTCTTCAAAACATCAGTAAAGAAGAAATTCAGAAGCTAAAGCACATTATAAATCAGGCTGCACCAGAATCCAAATATGAGGAAGTGAAAAAGACGCTGCTTAAAATGTATGCTCAAACACCTGAAAAGAAATCAAACAAACTGTTTTCTGACCTGAAAATGGGCTCAGACGGCCCTACAGCATACTTTCATAAATTACTTGATCTAGCGGGATCTAGTATCCCCAGAGAAACTCTGTTAAAAATCTGGAAAGAGCGTTTACCGTATCAATTAAACTTCTATCTTGGTCCTAAAACTCAGAGTTTGACGGAACAAGAATTGCTAGATCAAGCTGAAAAAGGCTGGGAATTGTATAATAACAGCAACACACCAGTTAACGCTGTAGCATCGCAAGCAGCTGAGATCGCAACTGATTTTTCAGAAATCGCAGCAAGAGTAGAGGCGTTGGAAAAAGAACGCAACAAGCCAGGATTGTCAAATAATGTTAATAAAAATTTTAAAAAAGGAAAAAACACTGGAAAAAGAAAACCCAGTTTTAAAGGTAAAAAAGAGCAGGCTAACGGCGCAATTCAGGACAATTTGTGTCCATTCCATAAACAATATGGAGATAGAGCTAACAAGTGTTCAGAAGGCTGCAACCATTATAAAAATTTCAAGCCGTATTCCCAAAGTCAAAAAGGTAATAGTAATAACAAGCCGGGAAACGGATAGGCGCTGCTGTATTGGAGGTTTCAGCAGAGCCAGATAAAAAGTCAGCTCGCCTCCACATAGAAGATCGCTTTAGTAAAAAACTTTTCCTAATAGACACCGGTGCTGAGGTCTCACTCTTGCCTAGAGGTACTCAAAAACTCCAAAAAACCCCTTTTATTAGATTGTATGCAGCTAACGACACTGTCATTAACGCCTATGGCACAACTAACGTTAAGCTCGATCTAGGCATTAATAGAATTATAAATTGGAACTTCATCATAGCTGATGTGCCATACCCGAGTATCGGTGGTGACTTGCTGCAGCAGCATCACCTGTTACCAGACTTGCAAGAACGCAAGCTTATAGATGGCAAAAATCAAAAAACTGTTGATGCTATTGAAAAAATGGTCGAGTACGTTAGGGTATCTGTCGTTGCTGCAAGTAATGAGTGCGCTCATCTGTTAAGTAAATACCCTAAAGTATTGGGTGTTGAGCAGGTTGCTCCTCTGCAGGACAGGGGAATTAAACACTACATTAAAACAACAGGACCACCTATTGCCCAAAGAGAAAGAAGGTTAGGACCAGATAAGTTAAAAGCAGCTAAAAAAGAGTTGTGTGAACAAGGTGTTTGCCGACCCTCGAGTAGTCCTTGGGCCAGTCCCATTCACATGGTCCCGAAAAAAGATGGACAATGGAGAATATGCGGCGATTATTGCACGCTTAATAAGGTTACTGTACCAGATAGGTACCCAGTACCCCACTTACACGATTTCCCAACATTTTTGAGCGGTAATTCGTTATTTACATCATTAGACCTGCAGAAAGCTTATTACCAGATACCAGTTGCAGAGTCTGATATTCCTAAGACTGCAGTCATTACACCTTTTGGTCTTTACGAACATAAGGTAATGACGTTTGGGTTACGCAACGCGGCCCAAACTTTTCAACGGTATGTTAATAAAGTCTTAGGAGACCTTGAGTTCGTATTCGTATATATCGACGATATACTCATAGCTTCTACAAGTAAAGCAGAGCACGAATCTCATTTGGGTATCATTTTAAAAAGACTCGTGGAAGCACACCTGTTGCTCAATGTAGAAAAATGTCTTTTCGGTGTCAACGAGTTGAACTTTCTCGGACATCAAGTCAGTAAAGACGGTTTTAAACCCGCTCTAAACAAAGTAAAAGCAATTATAGATTTTCCTAAACCTGCAACCATAGACCAGCTAAGACGCTTTATGGGTATGCTCAACTTTTATCGAAGGTGCGTACCCAATGCTGCCAATACTCAAAGATTGTTAAATAAACACTTAAGAGGCGGCCGTATAGTTCTGTCCTTGTCTAACCTAAATTTTCGTTATAATTAGTAAACTAAATATTTTTATACAAAGGTAAGGGCAGAGCCCAATAGATTTAAGGATAAACAAACGATTCTATTCTATGAAAAAATATAAAATTTTCATTAGTTTTCGAGTGAAGTCTGAAACGGAAAAAGAGTTGAACACTTCAATCAAATTTAACTCTTTTTCCGTTTCAGACTTCACTCGAAAACTAATGAAAATTTTATATTTTTTCATAGAATAGAATCGTCTGCTCATCCTTAAATCTATTGGGCTCTGCCCTTACTTTTGTATAAAAATATTTAATTTAGTCATAATAACGAAAATTTAGATTAGACAAGGACAGAACTATACGGCCTCCTCTTAAAAGATGGCAAGAAAAAGGATAAGAGACCCATCGTGTGGGATGAAGAAAGCGAAAAAGCTTTCGAAAAAGCTAAGAAAGACTTAGCTAATGTCACTTATCTTGCTTTTCCTTGCGATCAAGCCGAAACAAGAGTAGTTACCGACGCTTCTGATTTCGCAATGGGCGCTGCCCTTGAACAGAATATAGACAATATGTGGAAGCCATTGGCGTTCTTTTCAAAAAAGTTCTCTCCCGAACAGCTAAATTATTCGGCTGGTGATCGAGAGCTGACAGCTATATTTGAAGCTCTCAAGTATTTTCATTATTTTGTCGAAACTCGACAATTTAAGATATATACGGATCACAAGCCTCTTACATTTGCTATGACGCAGAACTTAGAAAGAGCCTGTGCACGTAAGATTCGGCAGTTGACATATATTGCGCAATTCAACGCCGAGATCCATTACATCAAAGGTGATGATAACACCGTGGCCGACACATTGTCGCGCATCGAAAGTATTGCTGAAGTAAAGGTCGTTAATCTTCAAGACCTGAAAACATCTAAAGATGCGTGTTACGAGGTCATAGCTAAGGTTGACTCGTTTCGGTTACCAGTAATTCATGATTTGCAATTGCTGAGTAGAGAGCAGCAGCAGGATCAGGAGTTAAAAGACATTTTAAAAGATCCAAAATTCCTTCCAAAGCTGCACATGATCACATTTGGCAAAGATGAAACGCCTATATACTGCGATATACAGTCGACAAACATCTGACCTTACCTGCCTAAGTCGCTACGAGAAGAAACCTTCAACCTGTTTCACAGAAATTCGCACCCAAGTGCACGTGTAACTGATAGGTTGATAGGTAACAAATTCACCTGGCCAGACATGCACAGAGACATTATCGCTTGGTGTAAACAATGTCTGAAATGCCAGCAGTGCAAAGTAACCCGACACAACAAGTTTCTCCCAGAGAACTTTGTGGTACCAGACGAGAGGTTCGCACATATACATGTGGATCTAGTCGGTTCATTGCCTGAGTGTCAAGGGTACAAACATCTGCTTACAATGATTGACAGATATTCTCGATGGCCAGAAGCTGTTCCTATGAAGGACACGACTGCAGCAACTCTTGCTAGAGCTTTTTATAATAATTAGGTCGAAAGATTCAGCGCACCAGAGATCATAACTACTGATCAAGAAACACAGTTCGAATCTGAGTTGTTCACTGAGTTATTACAGCTGATAGGTTCCAGTAGAGTTAGGACCATAGCTTACCACCCGCAAGCTAATGGGCTTGTAGAGAGATGGCACCGGTCTCTCAAATCAGCGCTTATGTGTCACTCCGATGAAGGTAATTGGGTTAACTCCCTCTCAACTGTACTCTTGGGCCTTAGGATGAGCGTGCGTAGAGATACGCAAGCCAGCCCAGCTGATTTCGTGTATGGTACCGGTCTGCGAATTCCTGGAGAGTTCTTCGCTTCTTCAGACCGCGAACCATTTAAGTTATCATTTTCGAACGACTTTAAGAAGTACATGAGACAGGTGAGACCCGTTCCTGGTCAGCACAACTGCAACAAAAAAACTTTCGTCCATAAGGACTTATATACTTGCTCCCATGTTTTTATGAGAGCAAAGCCCATAAAACCCGCTCTGGAGAGACCATATTCTGGTCCATACAAGGTCATCTCGAGAACAGAAAATGGCAAAAACTTCGTGATTGAAGTTAAAGGCAAACCAAAAACGGTATCGGCTGAGCTACTCAAACCAGCTTTTGATATAAGAGACGATAATGAGGAAATAATTACCCACAAACAGCCGTATAAACCAAGCGCGGTGTCTGTGAAAGCTCCGGTCCAGGTGAAAATACACTTGAACCAGCACAAGACTACTGACGTGGAAGCTGACAACATTGTTGCTCAAACAATTCGCTCGAAATTATGCGAATTTATTTTATGAATAAATGTGTTAATTCTTTAGCTTTCATATTTAATTAATAAAATTACATTTCGTTCTAAAAGTCATTAATAACCGAGTCTCTCGTGAAGTGACCGGGCTATTTTAGAATGGCTTTCCTAATTAGATTTTTTTGTTTGCTACCTATCGCGCGTTACCAATTTTATTCGCAAAGGTCTCTCCTTAAGTGACTAGAACAAACAAAAGTGTAACAAGATTTATGAAAATATGTTATGAAAATTTTAATAGATAGAATTAAATAAAAGTAGCTTTAGTCGAAACTATTGAGTCAATAATAATTTAGTTTCTCCTGAAGTGACCGAGTTATTTTTGAATGACTCGCCTATTCGTTTTTATTCGTAGCTACGCTACGCGTTATAATTTTAATTCATAAAGGTCTCTCCTTAAGTGACCAGAATAAATCGAAATTATAAAACTTCTTTTAATTTTATCATTACTTTTCTTGGGTACGCCCGTCCCAAAAGTATTAGAAATATTGTCGAGATGTGCGTTGTGCTAGTTAGTCGTTGCTTATTTTTCTCTTATTCTATTTATTTTTTTTTTGTGTAAAATTATTTTTTATCAAAAAAATTAATATACAGATATCCTTTAAGAGGAAAATTTATTTATCAATCAAACTTCCTTGAAATTATTGTAAATAAATGAAAAACAAAAGATCTGCGGTTGCTTTTTAATTTCTATTTTAAAGAAGAGAGAAATTTATAGCAACCAAACAAAAGTCTCTCCCGAAGTGACCAATGTTCAGCTGATATAAAGTTTCTGTGAGGTTTAAAAATACTCGGTCTCTCGTGAAGTGACCAAAAATATTTTTAAACCTTGTAATTCTTCAAGAAATCCAAAAGTTAACAAAAATGCATGAAGATAAATGAATAAACAATTTTATTTTAAGATACAAACTACAAAATTAGTTGCGCTTTTGGCAATAAAATTTACTACTAGCCAACAAGGAATATTATGGTCTCTCGTGAAGTGACCGTAATATTAACTCATTGGTTAGTTTATGTTTTCTTTTATTTCATGAAAATTTTTATTATTTATAAAACAAATTAATATACAAACTCTTTAGGAAGGAATTTTTTCCTTTTATTAATCAAAAATTCTTTAAATTTATTTTAAATAAATGGAAAAAGTCTACGTCTTCTTTTTAATTTCTGTTTTAAAGAAGAAAGAAATTTATAGCAACCAAACAAAAGTCTCTCCCGAAGTGACCAATGTCCAGCTGATATAAAGTTTTCTATAAAGTTAGAAAATACTCGGTCTCTCGTGAAGTGACCAAAAATATTTTTAAACTCTGTATTTCTTCCTTTTCAAGAAATCCAAAAGATAAAATTATATACGAAGACAAGTAAATAAAAATTTTATTTAAAGGTGTAAAAATACTATTTAGAAAAAAAAAGTTCGAAATTATTAACTGATTGCCCTTTTGGCATAAAAAATTAAGTGCTGACCAACAAGTAATATTATAGTCTCTCGTGAAGTGACCGTAATATTAATTTGTTTGGTTAGTTTATGTTTTCTTTCCTTAGATTTTTTTTTGATTATACAATTATTTACGTTATAAAAATTACTTACTCTTAAGGGAAATGAAGGGAACTCCTTTTTTTAAAAAATATAAAAGATGTTATTTAAATTTTGATTTTATTTATTCAATAAAAAGAAATTGTTTTACAAAATTAAACAACTATTTTCGGATTTTATTTACTAATAAAATTATAACTCTAACAAGGAGAGTGCATTGCATTTGGGTCTTGGATTTTCTTCTAGCTTTGGGATCTTTTTTCTTACATAAAATCATGAAAAAAGCCGCGTCCATTCGGTCCAACGCTCGATTTTTTCCGAGTTATGAGCAGTTTTGTCTGTTTTGTTAAAAAAATTGCATCTGCTTTATAATTTTACAATTTTTGAACTACTTATTCTAGAAGGTTTTTACTGATTGCATATCAAAGTTGAGATTAAAACCTTTCGATTAAAAAAAAAACGCGTCCAAAAAGCTCAAGTTGTTAAAAACTTATGAAGGGACGAAAATTAAAATGAATTTCTGATTAAAATGTTGCATTTATTTTCTATGCATTTTCTGAGCTAAATATTTGCGCTATTTTCATTCGCCCATAACTTTTTAACGACTTGAGCTTTTTGGACACGTTTTTTTTTTAATCGAAAGGTTTTAATCTCAACTTTGATATGCAATCAGTAAAAACCTTCTAAAATAAGTAGTTCAAAAACTGTAAAATTATAAAGCAGATGCAATTTTTTCAACAAAACAGACAAAACTGCTCATAACTCGGGAAAAATCGAGCGTTGGACTGAATGGACGCGGCTTTTTTCATGATTTTGTGTAAGAAAAAAGATCCCAAAGCTAGAAGAAAATCCAAGACCCAAATGCAATGCACTCTCCTTGTAAGTCGATTCGAGTAACAGAAAAATAAGTAAAAATTTTAAAAGAAATCCTTCGAATTATAACGAGTAAAATCTATTTTTAAAGAAAAATTCAAATAGTAAGTCACGATAAAAATGAGAAAAATCTCTAAGTTATTTTGAGAAAAAATATAATGAGTAAGAAATTCTAAGTTGACAATAAAAATGAGGAAAATTTTCTAAGTTTGTTTAAGTAAAAAATTTCTAAGTTGATTTGAAATGTTAAGTTTTAGAACTAAAAAAATTCCAAGTTGATTTGTAAAAAAAGAGACAAGAAAAATTCTAAGTTGTTTTGAAAGGTTGATTTTAGAACAAGAACAAGGAAATTTTAAGTTTGAAAAAATAGAAAAATCTGAGTTTGATCTCGAGAAGTGATCTCGAGCAAGAAAAATTAAGGAGTGTTTTTTTTTGCATCGGTCGGTCAGGCCCTTTATATACCTAAACAACTAACGCTGTAGCATACTATAAGATAATCTTCAAAACTATCTAACAATTTTCTCCAATTAGAGAATAGTATATTACGTAACAAGTGCGCGAAGGATGCGATTCACACACGTGTTGCGTATACTATTTTTTAAGACACCGTGGGCGAAACACAGACAATCGAAAACGACATTTTTACGGTCATAACAAACCACGAGTTTTGTTTGTCACCTGAGCGAAGCGAATGTGACAATAAACGAGTAAATAATATATTATAAATAAAAATACATATAAAAAAATATATATATTATAAAAAAAAAATATATGTTACAAAAAAATATACATAACAAATTTACAAAAAAAAATACATATTGCTAATCAAATGAATAAAATAAATAATTTAAAACAACCAAATAAACTTAAGTATACAATTCATTTATTGATAAACTATTGAATGTACAAATATTTCATTATTTTTTTTCATTTATTATAAAATTGACTATACACCTAACGTCAATTGATTCTTTCCCGAATCTTTTGAAATGTTCCAATAAAAACAAAAAAAAACAACGAGAAAGAATCCATTAACGGTGTGCTTGCAATTACTAAATTGATATTTAGCATTATTAACTCAATTAAAATCTGGTTTGATTTAAAAATAGAAATATACATAGCATATATATAGTATATTTCGAAATATACTATTACAATGTCAAAATGTTTTGGTTAGTTTATTTTATGTATGAGAAGAAAAATAAAAGAAAGCTTGCATACATGAAGCCAGCGCTAAGCGAAAAAAAATGACAAATGGTTCTAAAATTTTTCGCGTACCGCAGTGTGTAAAAAGACTGCTTCGCACACTGAATACTGACACAAAAAACTGTGTTTCGCACACGGGTGTCTTAAAAAATTGTTTTTCTCTAACGCTTTTTTACATAATTTCTATTGGCCTTTGCTTTTCTTAAGAGGTCAGAGAGGGACCTTAAGCCCTCCCAAAATTTGAACTTTGGCCTTAAGTAATGTGTAAGACAAAGAGAGAAACTAGGATATAGAAGTTTTTCTTGCAGCAGAGGGGGTATATCTGGAAAGATATGCCCTCTCCCTTAGAGAAGCCCTATTTTGTCTCTTGATCTTTTACAATTTTCTTAAATTATTAAAAATCATTATAATTTGTTATTAACTAACTACGGTCTAAATTAAATGTCTCTATAATATTGCAATTAAAATTCTCTTTAGAACGATATAAAATATGCCTATTTTTGCTAGAATTTAACGGTAAAAAAAAGAGAAGTTGATTTAATATTTCTTTTGTTATTAAATTTTATTTGCAATATTATTTGACATATATGTAAAATTGCAGTTTCTTATGAATCGCCATTTGCTAATAGTTTTTATTTTTATTTATTTTGAATATATTTTTTTTTTATTTTTCTTCTTGCGCTTTTTGTTTTTTCTTGAAATTTTCTCTTAACTTAATTGTAATTATCTCTATTGCTATTTAAAAAAGGGGAACAATTATGACCGAATAATAATAAGATTAAAAAGGAAAATCGTTTTGTTTAAAAAGTTAAAATAAAATTTGAAAATAAAAGAATGCTTGCAGGACCGTACATCTAAAGAAGCGAGGTTTTATAGCTTACAGATGTGTATGTTATAAGTGCATGCATCCTTTAAGAAATCAAGGAAAGAAGTTAAAACAGAAATATTTTAGGCTAGAATTGTTTCCCTTTATTTACTTAATATTGTATATTTTTTCTTTATCTTTATATAAAAATAATGATTAAAAACAAATAAACATTATTTGTTAAAAACCTTTTATGCATCTAATTTTTTTAATATTAAAATTCGCTATAATTTACGTATATTAATTAATTAATCTTAATTATTATTAAATCTATTTCCTTATGATTATGATTAAAAGTAAATTATTTTGTAAATATTTGGAAATAAAAATTATAAAATTTTCGTCGCATAGAAAAGAAAAGTTTGGTTTTCGTTTCTATGTGACATGTGAATACATACATATATACATATATATATATTGAACGGTCTTCGTATCTGTTCGGTTTAGGAATTTTTATAGCTTTCAGCTGTACCGATAACTAAGCGCATGTTCGTTTTTTCCTTCATCTTTGGAAAAATAAGATGAGAACTATGAGAAAATAATTTTTAAATGTTTTGTATTTTGATAAAATTCAAAAATATTTCATTTAATAGAGATTTTTATTATTCCTTTTACGCATAAACAGATACAGTGATTGTTCGGTTTTTACTTTAGACGACCCGAGTACTTTCCTATTATTATTGGACTTGAATAATAAAAATTAAATTTCGCATGAATGTAAAGTATAAAAATTTTTAATTGTTTAATCCGATTATGTATATAAATGTATGTATATTTTGTTTGCATAGTTAGATATATCCACCTATATATAGTTTGGGCCATACGTATATATATATATATATATATATATTTGTGTGTATATAGGTGCATATACACTTGCCGAGTTGACCCGCCTACGGTGCATACACGCTCAAGAGCTTCGGCTCCTAAGTCTTTTATTGCCGTTTATTTTTCTTTTGGGATTTTCCCTTGTATTAATATTAATAAAAATTTCTTTAATTGTAAAAATAATTTTTCAAAAATTTCCTCATTAGATTTGACATCACAGTAGCAATCGGATTTGAAACCACGGGATTTTTCACGAGTGTGAATAATTGATGCAAGCTCTTTTCCCATGTATATTACATTTGCTAGAACGATCTTCGGTTAATATTAAGTATTTTTATAATTAATGAAACGGTCACAAAAAAAGCTACCGTGCAATAGTGAATTGTTTACTCGGTATCTCTACATGGCTTGTTATACGAATTTACTCCTATTACATATAAAATACTTGACAAATAAAAAAATATCAAATTGTTATTTTATTATTTATGTAATTTCTCAAATTATTTAATTATTGTAAACTTTGAATGTACTGGTTAATTTCAAGTAGATTTATTGAGTCTATAAATTATTTTCATGTAATTTCTTAAATTAATTAATTATTGTAAGCTTTGAATCTACTTATTAATTTGAAGTACATTTAAAGCTTATAATAATTAAATTTATATAATTAAGCTGTAAATAGAAGCAAACTATAAAATGTGCAATAATAAAATATATTAAATTTTTATAGAATAGGTATTACCTATTTATAAAAATTTGATGTATTTTGTTATTGCAAACTTTATAGTTTGCTTCTATTTACAGCTCAATTTTATACATTTAATTATTACAAGCTTTAAATGTACTTAAAAGATTATTCTTAGATTCTCTAATATATAATATACTAGAGAATAAAGGCGCGCATTCAAGAGTTTATGACTGTCATAATACGTGAAAGAATCTCGCGTAGTATATTATTCCAATATTATAATTCAAAAGAATTTAGTATTTATAATAAATATAAACAAGAAGTAGGAAAAACAGTTGATATAGAAAGATTTTATATGACTAAATAAGGATATTTGTAATACATCTTTATTTGCTACCATTATAAATCACGATATTGAAGAAATGTAAAAAGGATTCATTTCACTAGCTTTGTGAAAAAGTGATAGTTTTGTATTTTATCATTATTAGTTGACTTTTTTATTTCTTAGATTTTTTATTTTATCAATTTAATTAATTGATCGAAAATTTTCCAAAATTTTCAAAAATTGTTCTGAATTGACTAAGCATGGTTTAAAATGTGTAAAGACCAACAAAATCGTTACATGATGCTTTGGCATGATAAATCACCTGATAAATCAGGTGATTTATCACCTGATTTTTTTTAATAGGGTATCTTATATCACTGATTGATCATAGGGAAAATGTCGATCAGGGGCTGCGCCAATATATTGGCGTTGCGGCCGTCTAAACGTTAAAATGTGACTTATGCCATTTTCATAATTAACCCTTTTACATTTCTGTTAAATGCCATTCTTACAGTGCTCATAATATTAAAGAAAAAATAAAAAAAAGACTATTTCCAAAAATAAGTAGTTTTAATGATAAAAAAACAAAATGTATCACTAGCTAAATTTTTTTAAAAATGTAACTTATGCCACTCTTATTCTCACCCACACATTTAACGCACACATCTACTTTAATGTATACATACACACATATTTAGAAGCGGAGTCATGTTTAAGAGAGAAGGAGAAAGAGAGAAAGAAAGAGTAAAGAATACAAGTGTATGTTAATAGCACTCTGTGCCATGTTCATACATATATGGTGGGTGACTTTCGTGACTTGTTGATTTGTACTTAGTTTTAGCCCTCACCGTAACCCCGCATAAGAAGCATATCTTCAAAAAAATTTTAACACGTATTAAATAAATTAAAAATATTTTTTTTTAAATTTTATTTTACATAATTTAAAAGATGTTAAAATACAGAATTAAAGATATTTAGAGCATGATTTAATTGTCCACGTTTAAAGAATTAATTTGGAAAAATACTGAAATAAATTGAAAATTCTTTATCTGAATTATTGAAGGAGTGTTAATAGTCCAATCAATAGAGCAAAAAAAGGCTATTTTAGACATTTATTAGGGGCTTAATAAAATCTATATAGAGTTGTCAAGAGCAGGCTGGATGTGTTGTCCTTGTCTAATTCAGATTTTTGTTATTTACTCAAGTATTAATCGGTGTATCTGCTTTTTTTTTTTTTTTTTTTTTTTTTTTTTGTTTGAAGGGTCGAGGAGGGGAAATCTTCAAAAGACACCCCCATAAGGGTAGTTTCGGATTCACCCGCAGGTGCCTACCGACTAAAACCGCCTCCCCGTAGGTTACCAACCAAAATGGTTATGAACCTTAAGAAGAAGAAAATTGAGAGACAACGGTGGCTCATACAGCGGGGGCTGTATAGCACTCGCGCAAATTGCGAAACACGAAAATAGACTGTTTAAAGTCAGTTAGTGAAGAAGGGTTATGGAGATTGAATCAGAGAGCATGGCCTTCTGAATCGATCGTTGGATTTACGACGGTAATTTACAAGAAATTTTATGCTAGGATTGCTGTGTTTAGAGATAGAGAGACGGAGATTCGCAGCGTGTTTGTTCGCTGCTTCTGGAATTGAGTCGATACCAGTTTCTTTTAAGATTTGATTATTTCGAATAAACCAGGGGATCTGAAGAGAGGAGCGTAGGAGGCGCATGTAGGTGCCTTGGAGTTTAGCTATACGGTTAGGGTTTGCGGATCCCCAAATTGGGATCGCGTAAGTGCAAATACTGCGGATAATGGCATTAAAAGCGCGGGCTTACAAATTCTTAGTTAGTGATTTATTATTGAAGAAAGGCTTTAAGGCAGCATAAGCACCTTGGCATTTGGCTCGGACTGAATCGATTTGTTTTTGCCATGTGAGTTTACGATCGAAGGTAACACCCAGGTATTTGGCTGAAGAACTCCAGTCAACACGATGGTTGTTAACTAGGAGATTTGAAGGAGTACGATTTCGTCGAGAGAAGAATATGGCAACAGATTTGGATTCGTTGATTGCTGCTCTCCAAGTGTGGTACCATCTTACCACTTCTGTGGTGAATTTGTTTAGTACGGAGGAGCAATGAGTGATAACTTTTGAAGTATAAATGAGGGCTGAGTCGTCGGCATATTGAGCAACTAGAACTTTATTGTCCTTGGGGTAGTCGTAAGAGAATATATTAAAGAGAGGAGGAGAGATTTTCGAACCTTGGGGAACCCCTGCAGTTATGGGTCTGGGAGAAGAGAGAGACTTACCCACACGGACCCGAATGGTCCTGTCTGTGAGATAGGATTTGATGATGCCTATGAGGTAGTGTGGAAATTTTAGTTTAATGAGTTTGTAGATCAGACCTTCGTGCCAGACTCTGTCGAAGGCTTGTTTTACATCTAGCAAAAGCATGCTGGTATGTTTTCTCTTGTTGAGGTTATCGGCTATGAACTCCGACACACGGAGGAGTTGGTGAACTGAACCATGTTTCCTACGGAATCCATGTTGAAATTCGGGGACGATACTTCTTTCGTCGACGAATTGGTCAATACGACAGCGTATGACCTGTTCAGCAATTTTACTTAAGGAGGAGAGTAGACTGATGGGTCGATAGCTAGATGCAGAGCTTAAGGGCTTACCGGGTTTAGGAATTAGGATAACTATTGCTTCTTTCCAAGCTTTGGGAAAGTATCGTAATCTCAACATTGCATTGACAATGTTGGTAATAGCGACAATGTGTTTACGGGGAAGAATTTTAAGGACTCCGTTTCCAATGCCGTCAGAGCCTGGAGCTTTTCTATTTTTTAGGGAGCGAATGATTTTCGAGATTTCATGGGGAGAAGTGTGTTGGAATTCGGCGTCAGAAAATTGAAATTCATGCACAGTCTCAGTAACGTGCTCGTGGAAAAGAGAGGTTTCGTTCGAACTGGGGAGTGGAGAGCATTGTTCTAGAGAGTCCGCGAAGATTTCAGCTTTCTCTTCATCAAGAGAGTAGGAGATATTGTCTCTTTTTAAAGCAGGTAAATGGGTTTTGCGATTGCGGAGGGATTTGATAATTTTCCAATTACTTTTAGGGTTGGCCTCGGCTTCAGCTATATAGTTTTCGAAGGCAAGGTCATTTGTTTCTTTAAGAGCTGAGGTGAGTTCTTTTTGGATAGCGTTTAAGCGAGTACGATGAATGGGGTTTCGATAAGTTTGCCAGAGTTTACGGATTCTATTTTTAGTTACGATTAGCTTTTTTGTAGAGCTGGGAAGGTTAGTTTTGCGGGGTTTGGGAGTAATGGATGAGCTGGCCTTTTCTATTAAGTTGGTTACCTCGTTTGTGAGATTCAGGATGGCTGCATCGATATCTTCGATGGAGTGTATCTGACTGCATTTGAAGGAGGATGTTTCGAGAATGTATTTTAGATGAAGGAAATCTATGCTTGTTTTGGTGGGAGGATTGAGGGTAGGATTTATTGGTATTTCGATATATACCGGATTGTGGTCTGAATTTAACTCTGCGCAAGTCCAAGGGTCCTTGTCGAGAGAGATATTTTTCGTGAGAAAAATATCTAAAATTTCTGGTAATTGATGATAAGTAGTACCAGGGAAGTGTGTTGGGGAGGCAGGGGCCTCGATAGAGAAATTGTGACGAAGGTGTAAACTCCAGAGAGAGTTTCCTTTAGTGTTGTTTGAGAGACAACCCCAATGCTTATTTTTGGCATTCAGGTCTCCAGCAACGACGGTGGGAGTATTTGAATCAAAAAGTAGGGGGATCTCGGACATATTATTGGTGTTTGGGGGAGAGTAAAGAGAGAAGATACGAAGGGACTTATTTGCGTATTCGGTTTGAATGCCAACCACTTCGCAAGTGATGGCCGTATTGATGCTGATAGGTTTGTGACGAATAGAGTTTCTAACAAGGACAGCGACGCCACCTCCTTGTGAGTTAGGGCGATCTTTTCTGTATATTGTAAAGTTGGGTATGAATAGGTTCTTATTAGGATTTAGGTGAGTCTCGGTTATGCAGGCAACATCGATGTGGTTAGACTCGAGAAGGGCCTCGAACTCTGTAACTTTCGTTCTATTTTGCGACAGAATGTTGTTAGCATTCCAAGTAAGGATTTTGAGGGGTTCGTCTTTATTGACTGATGATTGGAAGCAAGGAGTCGAAGAAGTTACGAAAAAGCTGCTCGAGAAGTTGAGCTTTTGGGTTTGGTTTGGAACCACTTTGGGTAGATTCGATGCCGGGGCTGGCTGTGTTGGAGGTTGGGACTGAAGTTGTGGTTGAGATGTATTTTGTGGACGAGAGGCAGGTTGGGAGTTGGCTATCTTGGCATAGCTAACGTTGGGGTTTCGGAGGAGGGGTTTTCTAATAGGCGTATTAGGGGTTGGTTGAGTTTTGGGGGGATTTTGTTGGGGTCTTATCGGAACTTTGGGACAGCCACCATAGGTGGCTCGATGCGGGCCTTGACAATTGGCACAGAGTGGAGTAGCGTTTGGTTGATCCTTGGTACGGCAGGAGGCAGTAGCATGATTTCGAGAGCAGAAGGCACACCGCCAGTCTGCGTGACAGTAGTTTGCTGTGTGGAAGTATCCAAGATATCGGCGGCATATGGGGGTTGCGTTGGTTTTACGTTTGGATTCTACAGTTATGCTCAAACCCTGTAGGTTACTCAAGTTAAAGATTGTTTTGGCTGATGGGGCGGATGGATCGAGATGAACTGCGACTAAAGGCCAGATTCTATCTCCTCTCTTCATTCTGTAAACGCTTTTAATTGCGGGAATTTTAGTAGTAAGCTCGTCTAGTATGTCTTTTTCTGGTATTGTTTCCGTGACTCCTCTGATGATAACGATGAGGTCTTTGTCTTCTTCCAATTGATTGGTGGTGTATTGAATTTTCTTTTTATCGAATTGGGCGCTAAGTGTACGAAAATCGTTTACTGTTTTGGGATAAATCATGACTGATTTGGAGGTGTTCTTTGCTTTGCGGATTTCGATGTCGGAAGAATTGATTTTGGCGTTGATTTGTGGCCAAAGTTCTTTTTTAAGGATGCAGATAGGAGGGGGACTACGTTTTGAATTAGAGTTTTCCTCTTCTTCTGAAGAAGAAGAAGAGTCAGAAGACTCTGAGGGGGTAGCATCGCGTCGGCGTTTGTTTGGGTGGTTTATTTGAGAGTTGTAAGAAGGGGACTGTATTTGTGTGTTGGTTGCAGTTTTAACTGCAGGATTTTTTAAAGTATTATTGTTATTTTGTGTACTTACGTGAGAGGTTTCAGCGGATGTGAGGTTAGTTGTTTCCTTGTTAGGGAACGATGATGTTTCCATTTTATCAGAGTGATTTGGGCAGAGCCTTTGCAAGGCTGCTTCTAAAGTGGTTAAGGTGTGTCGGCACTGGTCGATGGCTTGCACCAGTTGCTCCATTGAGAGAGTATTTGGATCAGAGAGTAGCTCAAGATTCATGTTGTATCAGAGAAAGTTTATTTTAATGCTAGTATAGTTCCGTACGGTAGCCCTTAGAAGGGCTGTTACACTCAGTAGCTTATGTGTATACAGGTCTGCACTGCACGAAGGTGCTACTCAAGTATTAATCGGTGTATCTGCAAATTGAAGGTTAAGCGCAATAGATATTATTATTAAAAATATGTATGCACAAGAAAAAATAACGCTGCCAAGTGCTTTGGTGGAATGCTTTCTCATAGAGCTCTTTGAGTTTCATTAATTTTTTTATATTTATTTAAATGTGATTTTAATATAAAAAAATTGTCTAACATTAATATTTACTCATATTGTACTTTATGAATTTCGAACATATATGCAAAAATAAAAAGGGGGAATTGTTTCGTAGGGAAAAGAGTGGTTAAGAGGAGGTCACGTATCTCTGTCCTTTTCTAATCAAAAAATTGAGTTTTTTACACGAACTAACAACTTTAGTAAAAAATGAAGAGAAAGCCGCATCTCGTAATAAAAAAAGCAATATTTTCTTTGATAAGAAAGAATTAATTTTATTGCTTCGTTTTCAAGAAAACCTTGAAAAACCAAATTGTCCACCCTAACCTCTATGATTTAAGTTTTTCAAGGTTTTCTTGAAAACGAAGCAATAAAATTAATTCTTTCTTATCAAAGAAAATATTGCTTTTTTTATTACGAGATGCGGCTTTCTCTTCATTTTTTGCTAAAGTTGTTGGTTCGTGTAAAAAACTCAATTTTTTTATTAGAAAAGGACAGAGATATGTGACCTCCTCTTAAATGATAATTTTCAAAAAGATTTTACTTTTATCAATTATAAAGTTAATTTAGATAGTAAATATTTACTCATAATATTTTTCACAGGTAGAATTGATGTAAAACATTTAGTCACTTTTAAAATATAACATATATCAGATATAAGAGTAACATATATATAACATATATATCATTTTTACTATATAACATATATCATAGAATTAAAAAAAAATTAAATTTTTCAAGTATAAATGTTTAATCTTTTTTTAAGAATTTTCTTGACAAAAAATTCAACTTTTTTGACAGTTAATTCCAGAAACTGTTCTAATGAATAACTAATAACTTTAGCTAATAGTCAAAAATTAATTTTAAAAAATCTTCTAAATAATGACCGTTTTAATTTGCTCTTTTGAATTTATTATAAATCAGAAATCTTCTCTAATAAGTAAATGTAAATAAAAGTTTTTATTCGCAAACATAAAAATAGTTATTGTATTAATGATGCAGTTGTAAATATTTATGATTTATCATTTATTTTTATTATTTACTCGTCTAATTGTCACTCCTATTGTCTGATTGTCTAATTGTCCTCGTTACGCTCGGGTGACAAATTGACTCGTCTCCCTCCGCTCGGTAAGTAATCGCAAAAATAATCGTGTTTCGCTCACGATGTGTTAAAAAATAGTATACGCAACACGTGCGCGGTATAGGTGATCCACGCATTTGTCTTTTTTTTCGCCCTCGCTTCGCTCGGGCGAAAAACTCGACCAGTGCGTGAATCACCTGTTTCGCGCACTAGTTGCGTAATGTACTATTTTAACCTTTTTAATGGTTGTTTTGATTCATTTTTTGCCATTTACAATATGCACACATTAAAAAATGATAAATTTGTCAATAATCAACTGAATTTAACAATATAAATAAGCATCCTTAATATTACTAAAAATATATTGGACTATTTCAAAATGATTTAAAATATTTTTATGACAAGTTTCCCATGGTCCATATATATTTTCTTTGTATTTTAAAGCATCAAGTAATAGAAAAAACTGTAATAAATTTGTTCTATTGAAAGAATGATATAATGTAGTAATAAGAAGAATGATGACAACGAAATTTCTAATCGTAACCACGCTAAGAAAAAAAATAAATGAAAAATAAAAATTTTTATGAAAATTTTCAAAATTTTCTTAAATTAAAACTGCGCTGAGAAAATTAGTTTTCCAAAACTTGTTTTCTTCAGACAGTAGCAAATAACTTGCAACTTGAAAATCGAAATTTTTTTTAAATTCTTAAAACAACTAAAAAAAACCACACTAAGAAAACCGATTCTTAGTAGCTTCCGCATCAGTTGACCGAAAAATTGAATTGTATGGAAAATTTGAAGTAAATCCATCGAGTAGTTTTTAAGATTTTATTGGCTTAATAAATAGAATCATTTTTTTCAAAAATTTCAAAATGCTCTAAAATTAAAACTAAGCTAAGAAAATCAGTTTTTAGAAATTTATTTTATTTGGGCAATCGAAAATAATTTCCATGCAAATTTTGAAGCAAATTCATCGAGTAGTAAACGAAAAAAACCAAAAAAATGAAAAATCAAAATTTTTTTTTTTTTAAAACGACTAAAATTAAAATTACGCTATAAAAACCAATTATCAATAGCTTCCCAGCAAGTTCGACAAAAAAATAAATTCGATGCAAAATTATAAACAAATCCATCGAGTAGTTCTCGAGATAAAATTTACTAACTGAAATCATACACACACACACAGACATTTTCTGAAAACCACTTTTTTCAACTCCCTGAGTTCAAATATGTACAAATTAATGAAAAAAAAAACAAAATTTTTTTTATCGATACAATGCTTTTCTCTATGAGAAAGCAAAATCTATTGCTTTGTTTTTGAGAAAAGTAAGGAACGCGAAAATATTATAAACATAAACTTTTACTTCAGTGTTCCTTACTTTTCTCAAAAACAAATCAGTAGAATTTTTTTTTCTTGTGCATAGATGTTCATAATAATAATTTCTATTGCGCTAAACCTTTAATTTAAAGATACACCGATTAATACTTGAGTAAATAACAAAAAACTCAATTTTTACCCAGTCAGTATCAGATTCTACTCCAGTCTGCTCTTAAGGGCGATAAAAAAACATATCCTTTATAAAATGTAACCAGAAAAAAAACGGTAGAAAATGCTCCAGGAGGCTCCAAAGTTGGCCAAAACAGCTTTTTCATTCTCTGGAGCAACCTATGCATTTTAGCAGAAAAAGTAATTAATAAAAGTATTAGAGAATAAAAAAACCTACAATTTGAGTACTGCCGCGATTATTTTCGTCACTTAATTATTGCAAAAAAGCCAAAAACCATCAAAAATGGCCATTTCTTGAATATCAATTATTTATTGCAAAAATAATTTTTTAAATATTTTTAAACTTTCAAAAGGAAGCCTTTATAAATAGCAACAGAAAGAGAGGTTCTAACAGCAAATTGGTTAATTTGTTGCCGAGACATTCCCTATTATTTATCCCAACACGCATAATGTTTATTGCTATAATTTTTTTTTGGCAGAACATATTGAGTTGAATAAGGAATTAAACTCTTCAGGCAGGTTCAAATTTTGATATTTCGTTAAGAGCAAATGTGAAAATTGAATTGCAATATTTTTTAAAACGAAAACAATCACAGCTGCGTAATTAACTATGAAAAAAAACACATCCCTAAAAGTGTGGCGAAAAAACACATCTCCAAAAGTACGGCCAAAAAAAAAAACACATCTTTAAAAGTGCAACCAAAAAAAACACATCTCCAAATATTCGGCAAAAAAAACACATCTTCCAAAGCGCGACGAAAAAAAAACACATCTCCAAAAGTGCGGCGAAAAAAAACACATCTTCAAAAGTACGTCGAAGAAAAACACCCCTTGCAAACAGGGTGAAAATTTTTAAGGGTTGTTTTTTTTCGCCGCACTCTTGAAGGTGTGTTTTTTTCGCCATATATTTGGAGATGTTTTTTTTCGTAGTCAATTACACAGCTGTGATTGTTTTTGCAGCCACCAATATATACATGCACATGTATACAAATACACACACATACACGCTTATACAAATACACATTCTATCATAAAAAATTGAACTTCTTGATTTTCAATAATTTTTTTATTTTATTAACACTCCTTTAATAATTTAGATAAAGAATTTTCAATTTTATTCAAAGATTTTTTCCGAATTAATTCTTTAAACGTAGACAATTAAATCATGCTCTAAATATTTTTGATTCTGTATTTTAACATCTTTGAAATTATGTAAAATAAAATTATAAATAAAATATTTATAATTTATTTTATATTATATTTTTGGGAAAATTGCGTCACTTTTGGCTCGATAAAACGACACGAAAAGTGATTTAAAAAGTGATGCAAAAAGTGACTCAAGAAGTGACGCAAAATATTGAATCATAAGTTCCATGGTCATTTTCAAGAGGGTTGGTTCTTATATGTATTACATAGTAATTGAAATTACTCATTGTTCGCCACTTCAGAAATTGCTTTTCGAGGGCTTATTTTCTCCCATTTTACATGAACTTTGAAATAAATTTTTGATTATGTACGTCAGAGCAATCAATAAGGAGTTATGACAGTTCAAAATATATATTTTCATGTATAATTTATTTTCAATATGAAAAATAAATCATACATGAAAATATATATTTATATTCAATATGAAAAATAAATCATACAGAAAAATATATATTTTAAATTGTCATAACTCCTTATTGATGGCTCTGACTTACATAATAAAAAATTTATTTCAAAGTTCATGTAAAATGGAAAAAAATGATAAATTTGGGACTCATCTAAAAATTTTGAAAAATTTTTAAATTACAAGGATCTACACTGCAAATTTAAGTGTGTTAAAATAACATACTTATATGTGTAATTCGGCTGTCGCCATTTTTACACATTTTTTTGTGTGTTAAATCCATAACTCATTTTAGATGTTTAATGAAACACACGTAAACGCGTGAATTCAAACGTATAAAACGTGTAAAAAATTGAAATATATTAAAAATTAATTTTACGTGCATTTCAATTTTTTGTGTTGGAATTTTTTAATTATAATGTGCAATTATTTTTAGAATTAACCTATTAAATTTTATCGCTTATAAAAACGCTTAATAAATTTTCGACCTGATTCGGGCGCGAACTCACGACCTACAGCTTATGAGGCGTCGACGCTACCTATTACGCTACTTTTTTTTTTTTTTTTTAATTATTTGTTTATTAACAGCAAAGAAATGATACATTTTTAAGTTACCAAAACAAATTAGAAACGCAACATATAATATTTGAGAATAATGATTGATGATCTTATTGGCTTTATCAAAAAGCACTCGTAAGATTTAATCTGTCTGTTGTTACATAGTATGAGTGAGTGTGTGTTATTGCCAGTGTCCTTGTAATAGGACTCGTATGTGGCATTTTTATTTGATTATGGGTTTATAACCCTGTGGTTTACTACTGGAAAAGTTTACAAAAACCAGCCGTTTCAGTGATTATTACTTAATCTAATTCTAGTATTTACATATTTACATAGGAAGAGGATTGAGTGGTGCAGTATATTTTTTTTTTTTTTTTTTTTTTTTTTTTTTCTCTTATTAATACTGTTATTTTAGCAATAATACATTATTTTTGGTGAGTTATTCAGTTGACTATATCTTTACGCTGCACCACTGTAAACAATGCTTAATGCTAAGTTGACGTAGAGCGGTAAATATACCAAGTACAATTAATTACATTTGTAATAGTTTTTATGAGTGTCGTCATTTCGCAGTATGACGACCTTACAATAATTTTTACATGTTTCAATGAGAATATAAAGCGTGTAATGATTGTTTAATTTTTATCAATTACAATTTTTATTCAACTCTTTCTTTTTTTTTTTATCTTCTTCTTAATTAAACTGTGTCTACGAGAGTTATTGACTATATAGTTAACGCTGACTGATATATTATTTAGACAATTAATTATTCCGTCCATTGTAATTCAAGTTTATTAAATATGATTTTGATTTTTTCATTATTACTATTAATTTGATTTTGCATAGCCGCGTTCAGATTGTTAATAATATTAATGATTTCAACTTTAAAATTGGCGAAAAGAGATTCAATGGATTTGGTTAGTAAATGGTGTGTTACGTCCATGCTTGATGACGTTGAGTTGATTGGGGTCTGCGTTGAGAGGTTAACTGGGTTGTTATTACCTTGAGCGTATGTAGCATCAGCGTATGAGAAGTTTGGGCGCAGCACGTTTCGTTTCTGCTGCGTGATAGGCGTTGTCTTCTTAACAGCATTTACAAATGCTTGCGCATAACGTAAGTATTTACATCCTCTGTAGTTAGCAGTGTGTCCTTTTTCTTTGCAGTTGACGCAATAAGGTAGATCATCTTGAGTATCTTTAGTGCGTGTGCATTTTCCGGGCTCATGCTCGTTCATGCATTTCACGCATCTAAAGCCAAGGTTGCAATTTATACTTGAATGTCCTACTCTTTGACATTTGTGGCATTGGTATATTTTGTGTTTACGATAAGGTTCCCATTTTATTTTGAGGTTAAGTAAGTGGTTTATTTTGGTGATATTTTTTAAAATGCTGTCGCTGCTGAGCTGAATTAGTAGGATATTTTTTTGTACGTTGTTATCCTTGACTCTTAGTTTCTCAACTTTGATGACTTGTATATTAGGTATATTGAGGTTCACAATTTCGCTTTTGACGTCTTCTGCTGTAAAATCCTCGTTGATACCTTTAAGTATAAGCAACTTGTTTTTTCACCAGTCGGCGTGTATGTATAAAAGGTGCATTTGCTGATACTAATTTTTCTTTGATTAATTTGAAGGTGTCAATATCTTTAGAGATGATGGTTTGTTCGTGCGGTTTGCAGTCTTTAAGGTAGAAATTGCTTTTGTCCGTTACGTTAGCAATGAGCGTGATGAGTTCTTTTGATGAGTTATGCCTGCAGTAAATAGGTGGCGCTTTTAAATTTTTTGCTTGGTTTGTAGATTTACTTATTGTGTCACTGTTGGCGTTTATATTATCGTTGTGTGTATCTTGATTATTGAGCGGCGAAAATCTATTCTGTAAATTTAGTTCTTGTTGTTTTGGATTCAATATTTTGTTAACTGTGTCGGCTTTTATGTTTTTTCTTGGTTCAACCCAGTTATCGCCATTTTCCTTAGAAATGCTTTTCGCGCTGACGTCATTTCCTTTTTCTTCGTTGTCAAATTCCATCATGGCTGACTGAGTTGAATCATCAGCGTTTTCGCCGTTTGGATCTTCTTGTTTATCCGTAGATGTAGTAGAATTTTCACTTATACGTGCGGATTGGGTATTTCGCGTTCTTTGTGCATTTAAGTTAGGTATGATTGCGCATTGTTTTCTGACGCCAAGTTCTTTTAGGGCTTTTTCAAAACCTTTATCTATGATACTAGCATTTAAATTTTGCTTTTTAGGAACCTTACTGTAGTTAAGATTTTCATTTGTTTCATACCCGTTTCCATTTAAGATTTGCTTACGCTTACCGTACTCTCTTGTTCCATCTGCACTAAATGACGCCATTATAGGCCACGTCGTATGTTAGGTGAAACCAATGTACGACATTTGAATGACTATAATATTCTATTCTAATGATATGCGCACAAACACGGCACTAATTTTGATGTATTGCCACGGTACTTTTATTGAGAAAAAAGTTTACCCAATTTATCTTTAGCGGTATTATAAAAGATAGAACTCTCATGCGAAGCGATTAATTGCGATTTTGGTGCGAGCGGCGCAGACACGTCCGTTCGCTACCAACGCTCAACAGCGACTCCCACCTATTACGCTACAAAACGCTTGTTATGGGTCATGATTATTACTTATATTTATGTTTTAATAATATGAAAATTTTATTATTTTTAAGGTGGTTCATGCGACTAACGTGTTTATTCAAGATATTCTTGAAATTGTAGGTATAGTTCAATGAAGGCAATGAGAATATCATATTAAAATTTCAGAACATTTCATCGTTTCGTTTTTGATTAATTGATGTTTAAAGTTTTACAAATTACATTGGAAATATATCTATATATATTGGAATTTTTACATTTCGTAGCTGTTAATCGCAATATTTCATAAACTACAAACAAACTGTAATTGAAAATTTAAACATATCTAAAGGAACTAATAATAAACATTTTTTTAAAAAATTCACGTAAATTCATCGTTTTATTAAAGAGATAACTTATTTTGAAAGTGTAATCCCTATTAAAAAAAATCAGGTGATAAATCACCTGATTTATCAGGTGATTCATCATGCCAAAACATCATGTAACAATTTTGTTGGTCTTTACACATTTTAAACCATGCTTAGTCAATTTAGAACAATTTTTGAAAATTTTGGAAAATTTTGAACTTAGAAAAAATTTTGACTAAATCACAAAAAAATTTCTAAGTTCAAAAATTTCAAAAATTTTTCAAAAATTGTTCTATATTGACTAAGCATGGTTTAAAACGTGTAAAAACCAACAAAATCGATACATGATATTTTGGCATGATAAATCACCTGATAAATCAGGTGACTTGTCACCTGATTTTTTTCACCAGGGTATATAATAGAAGTAAATACGTATAACAAGCCATATAGAGATACCGAGTAAACAGTTCATTATTGCACGGTAGCTTTTTTGTGACCGTTTCATTAATTATAAAAATACTTAAGGTAGTTCTATTGGTTTTTCAATTTTCTATAGAATTTTTTGAAATTGAAATATGTTGTTAATTAAGACTTACGCTTTACAATGGTATTTTGATTTGGGTGGATATCCACCTTCATCTTTTAGATATTTTAGTTTAAATTTTGCTGAATTTAACATAAAAGTATATGGGCGAAGCGCTTGAAACGTAACATTTTATAAGATTGTGTAAAAAGTTTTCTATAGATTTCAAAGAAATTAAAATATATTATACTTTAGATCTCAAGGATTAAAATGGTACCTTGTAGATTATAGCAATCGACCCTCAATTCCGAAATAAAAGGAAAACAATGTCCTTACTTTATATTAATTTACACGTAAACATGCTGTCTTACAATTCGCATTGTGTATATTTACAGAATCTGCGCACAAACATGTTTTTGAATTATTGTGCAAACACAGAACTCAACAAATTTCTCTTTCGTATAGTGTGAATTTGTAAAAAACATATTACTTCACAATGAGAACCACTGGACCAATAGAACTACCTTAATATCAACCGAAGATCGTTGAATATTCTAGCAAATGTAATGCGCATGCGAAAAGAGCTTGCATAAATTATTCACACTCGTGAAAAATCCCGTGGTTTTCAATCCGATTGCTACAACAAAGCGTTTCAAACATGTATCCTCGATATACTCATATTTCATACAAGTTCTCAGAAATAGCCCTAGCGTCAATCGCATTAGACGTTCATATGGAACAAATATGATACGATATAACCTATCTATTTACACGTGTCTATATGACTCGGTATTAGTTATATGCGCCATTTGGGAGTAAGGCTGGAATTCACAGTGGTTATTCATTTCTCATTTCTTAGTTTACATGTATCAAACATCATTCTATCTTACTTTACTTTCATAAGAAAAACAAGGATGGAATGATGTTTGATACATGTAAACTGAGAAATGAGTAACGATTATAAATTTCAGCCTAAGAAGAATGAATACGGGGCAAGGTTGCTGGCAGTCGAGGGCGCGCGAAGCGCGCCCGAGATTGACTGCTGTTCGAGCAGCAAATTCGCCCCGTATTAATCCTTCTTACTCCCAAATTGCGAAGATTTTTTGTCGTTGTAGTAGGTATGTGGGACTATAAAATTATAAGAATGCAAATTCCCAATCCTTCTTTCTTTTGATTTGAATTTGAATAAAAGTATACTAACAGTGTAGACGCAAATCGTCTGCGGAACCATCATTGATGTTTTACAAATTTGACAAGCTGACCATGCATATCACGCACATTTTATATTTCATGTTTTTTCTTTACTGTCTCACTTTCACTATAGTTATTTTTTTGTTATTTGTACAAATTTTTTTCATTTTTTGCATTAATTTTTTTTTATGATTAATCAAATTTTTATTTTTTTCAATATTTTTTTGAATTTATTAAAGAACAAAATGTCAAAAGAAAAAACAAAACACGCCGATTAAACTAACCAATTTTACGACTCCGGCGATCACTTCATAACTAATTACTATCTTATAGTGCGACATATAGATGACTCCATACGTCACCATGTGAGGTATGGAATCATCTATATTTCTTTATGTGAAGTATAACAAACTGAATATACTTATGCTACGAATTGAAATGTATGTAACCTTTATACCCATTTAACTAGCTTTGCACATACAACACCGAATACCTGTAGAGCGATTCAACTTATGCTACATATATATGTATCACGTGTACGTAATGCGCGCGCACACTTTTTATTCTCTTGCTCACAACTATACGTCGTGATACATACATATGTAGCATAGGTTGAATTGCTCTACTGGTACGTCGACATAAACGATTATATGCATAGAATGATACGAAATAACCAAGTTATTTACACGTGCATTCAAGATTCGGTATACGATTATATATAATGTGGTATACGCGTATCAATAGCTAGGTATAACTTATAGCAGTATCCTTGTTATATACGTATAAATAACCAAGCTATTAACACGCGCACACACACCTCGGTATAATTACCTCGGTACGCATACACGTATGAATTACTAAGCTATTTACACGCGCATACTCACCGCGGTATAAACAGCTCGGTATACTAGCATATGAACCATGCTAAATATACACCGCGGTATAAACAGCTCGGTATACTAGCATATTAACCACGCTAAATATTTACCGTGGTATAAACAGCTCGATATACTAGCATATTAACCACGTTAAATATACACGGCGGTATAAACAACTTAGTATACTAGCATATTAACCACGGCGCATATACACTAATAGATAGCCGCGCTATTTACTCGCGTATATACACCTTGGCGTACGAGCATAGGTAACGAGGTATACGTGTATAAAAATAGCTCGGTATGCACATATATAGACTTCGATTTTCGAGCATAGGTAATGAGGTATACGTGCATAAAAATAGCTCAGGATACACGTTTATACACCTCGGTGTACGAGCATAGGTAACGAGGTGTACGTGTATAAAAATAGCTCAGCATGCACATATATAGACCTCGGTGTACGAGTATAGGTAACGAGGTATACGTGCATAAAAATAGCTTGGTATTTAGTTCACGTCGATAATTTTATACTCGTCTCAAAGCTCGTCTACATGTGTTCCTAAATGCATCATGTGTGTCCTCATGAATGTGTGCGATTAAACTCTATTAATTCAAACTAAAAAAATTATTTATGAAGTGCATATATCTTCATTATGCTAATTAAAATAAATAATGCTTTTTAAAGATTTTATATAGAATTACTTTTTACTAAAAATTTAAGGAAATAAAATTTCATTAAAAATTTATTTGATGTTTACTCATAAAAATATTCATGAAAAAATTCTTTATATGATCTATATGAAATAATAAAACTGTAATTATTTGGTTTCAAAAAAAAGCTTGTGAAGACATTTCTTGTTCTGAATATTGTTCATATGAGTTAATCGAGGTGTAAATACATGTATACGGAGCTATTTTTATACACGTATACCTCCTTACCTATGCTCGTACACCGTGGTGTATATACGTGCATATCGAGCTATTTTTATGCACATATACCTCTTTACCTATTCTCACACTGAGAGAAAATTCATGCTAATAGAGCATGCGAACTGCCATCTATGCGAGCATATAAAACATTGATACAAATATGACAGGCCGTGAGAAGCTCTATTAGTATTGGATTACCTTATACTAAAAAAGATGGTATGGAGAGTAACTAAAGCATGAACGGCATTCACTGATGACTCGCGTGGTATACTTCGATGACTCCCCACTCTCATATCCTTTGTTTGCTTGAGTCGCCTCCTCTTTTGGGTGGCGACGCGAGCAAACACGGCTGGTCTATACCCAAAATTATGTTGCAAATTTCTTTAACGTATTTTCGTAGCGTGAATCTTTTATTTCTTTTCTTTTCTTTTTTTATGAAGGGAGATACGTTATAAATATAACCTGTTAAACTTTTTAACTTTAAATAATTAATTTTTAACTTAAAATTTAATTATTTTAAACCGCTGGGGGGGCAGATGAGCATGTACGATTTTACGCCAGAGATATTTCGGAGTAGCGTTGGTCTAGTGCGTAACGTTCACGCTTTTCCTTTTGAGTACGCGAGTTCAACTCTCGGCTAGGGTCACTTTTTTTAAATTTTTTTATTGTTTTAATATTTTTTATTCCTTTTTATATTTATTTTTTTTAGATTTTGTATTTTTTTAATAATTTTAAAATTTAATTTTTCACAAGTACGCTTGTTTTTTTCAATGAAAATTTTTTAAAAATAAATTATTCTTTATAGGTAGTAATTACAAATATTGATAAATAAATAATAGTGATGTTTATTTTATAATAGTATAGTTTAATTTATTTATAATTTAGTTTATAAAATTTACAATAAATTACAATAAATAAATAAAACTGAGTTATTATTATTTATGTTATAATATATATTGTATATTGAAATATGTTTATAAAGACAAAATTGAACTATAGTATTGTAAATATCACTATTATTTATTTATTAATATTTTAAATTATTTTCTATATGAAATAATTTATTTAAAAATATTAATAAAAAAAACGAGCATATTTTAAGTAACTTGTGAAAAAATAGATTTTAAAATTAATAAAAAATAGAAAATAAAAAAATATAAATAAAAAAAGCAATAAAAACTATTGAAATAATAAAAAAAATTAAAAAAAGACCCTAGCCGAGAGTTGAACTCGCCTACTCAAAAGGAAAAGCGCGAACGTTACGCACTAGACCAATGTTACTTCGAAATAACTTTGGCGTAAAATCGTACATGCTCATCTGCCCCCCAGCGGTTTAAAATAATTAAATTTTAAGTTAAAAATTAATTATTTAAAGTTAAAAAGTTTAACAGGTTATATTTATAACGTATCTCCCTTCATAAAAAAAGAAAAGAAAAGAAATAAAAGATTCACGCTACGAAAATACGTTAACGAAATTTGCAACATGATTTTGGATATAGACCAGCCGTGTTTGCTCGCGTCGCCACCCAAAAAAGGAGGCGACTTGAGCAATAGAAGAATACCATAGTTAGCAGTAAAGAAAGAATAGTGGACAAGCCACGTTTACTTCCTTCACGTCCCATGAGAGGATACAGCGCTAGCTATCGAAGGATATTAGAGTGGGGAGCTACTAAAGCATGTAAACAAACAGTTTTTGGATAGCACAAACCTCGTAAGAGTAGATGGCGCTGTTATTAAAGCATAGGATATTACTTACTAACTTTGGATACGTAGACTACATGCTCTATTGGCATGAATTTTCTCTCAGTGCATACACCGAGGTCTATATATGTGCCTACTGAGCTATTTTTATACACGTATACCTCGTTACCTATGCTCGTACACCAAGGTGTATATACATGCATACCGAGCTATTTTTATACACGTATACCTCGTTACCTATGCTCGTACGCCGTGGTGTATATACGTGCATACCGAGCTATTTTTATACACGTATACCTCGTTACCTATGCTCGTACGCCGAGGTGTATATGCGCGTGTAAATAGCTTGGTTATTCATACGTGTATGCGTAACGAGGTAATTATACCGAGGTGTGTGTGCGCGTGTCAATAGCTCGGTTATTTATACGTATATATATATATACCGAACATACTACTATAAGTTTATATCTATAGCTATTGATACGTGTACACCACATTATATATAATCGTATACCGAATCATGAATGCACGTGTAAATGGCTTGATTATGTCGTATCATTCTATGCAGATAAGCGTATACCAAGTCATGAAGACACGTGTAAATAGATAGGTTATATCGTATCATACTTGTTCCACATGAACGTCTAATGCGATTGACGCTAGGGCTATTTCTGAGAACTTGTATGAAATATGAGTATATCGAGGATACATGTTTTGAACGCTTTGTTGTAGCAATCGGATTGAAAACCACTGTGTGAATAATTTATGCAAGCTCTTTTCGCATGTGCATTACATTTGCTAGAGTATTCAACGATCTTTGGTTGATGTTAAGTATTTTAATAATTAATGAAACGGTCACAAAAATGCTACCGTGCAATAATGAACTGTTTACTCGGTATCTCTATATGGCTTCACTGTAAAAAAAATAGCGGGAAATCACGTCGTTGGTCGACGATTTCAATGCGACCATGCACCGTCGAGGTTATTTAACTTCGTTCAACGGCGAAATTTTAACGTGCTTTGCGTGATTTCACGTAAACTGAACTCAAGATTTTTCCTGGCGAGGTACCTCTGACTTTTTTTCGAAAGAAAATTAGTGTATGTACTACCCATATCGCGACTCTTAAAAAATCCGTCCTCATTGAGTATAGGTTGATTGTTGGTCACAAAAGTGGCTGACCATCCATCGGTAGTCAAAGTTTTCGCTATGGAGGGTCTGACAGTCTAGCCTGATGTAATGTTTTAAACGAGTACCGGGCTGGACTCCCTCGACTTCACCATATAAAAAAGGTTAATCATATAGAGGACAATATCCTTTATATGTTAATCTTTTTTTTTTTTTTTAAAGAAGAACACAAGATTTTTAGGTTAAATCAGTTAGATGTCGCGCTTCAACGATGTTAAATAACATCGACGGTGAATGGTCGCATTGAAATCGTCGATCAACGACGTGATTTCTCGCTATTTTTTTTTACAGTGTTATTATACGTATTTACTTCTATTATATAAAATACTTGACAAATGAAAAAATATCAAATTTTTATTTTATATAGTATGGTTGATACAGGAATAAATATCGACCACGATTCAGCATACTACAGCAAATTTCACCATCATTAATTGATCACAGGTGGAATTTCTAATTGCCGAGCATCCATGCTACTGTGAATACAGCCTTTATGTGTAATTTTACACACATGATCGAGTTAGTGTGAAAATTTACACACATTCATTTTTATTTTACATTAGTAAAGTAGATAAATTTTCAAGTAACTACAGTACAACATAAATAATTTTTAATCAAAGTTTTTCTAAAAATATATATTTTATATTAAATTGGATTAGAACTACAATATTTATTATTTCAAATTTTATAGTCTTTTATTTTGATTGCCTTAAGTAATTGATGATAATATTTTATTATTTAATAAGAGGGTAATTAAAATGTTTCATATGAAAAAAATAATTTTATTCAATCAAATGCATCTATTAAATTAATTATATCAAATTCACTAATCAATATTAACTTTATCAAATAAATTATTTAATAATAAATTTTTCATATACATTTATTTTTTTGTAAAAAATAATTGTTTGATTGATGAAAAATAAAATTTTTAATAAATAAGAAATTAGATATTCTTTTGATAAAAAATTATTTTTTTTATACAAGAAAAATTATTCTACCGAACTTTACTTTTTCTTAATTAGTAGATTATTATTATTTATTTCATTTAAATTTAGAAGTGTTTGAAAATAAAATTTTTATATCAATAAACCATAAATATAAGAATGATATCTAAAAATAAGTCTTAATCTTTAAGTAATTACATTTTTTGCAAAAATAACTTTGAACAGTATAAGAGACTAATTAAATATAATAAATGTGGCAATAAAAATTAATGATTGATTTGAAGAAAAAAATTTTCATTTGACAGATTAAGCACATAATATGTAATAATTATTGTTTTTAAGATATAACATAATATTCGAAATTGCAGATAGTTTCTGTCAAAATTGAAGATATTCATTCAAAGATAATTCTAATGATGCAAAAAAAATTAGGTTGCTATTGAAAATTAGAAGAAAAAAAAATCACCATTATGCAAATGTTTTAATTATTTCATTTTGCTATATCAAATATCTATTGTTGGTTAAATTTGACTGAAAACTTTTATTAAATTTGACTGAAAAGTTTTTCAATGTATACCTTACATGTATTTTTCACTTAACTTTTTATTCAATATATACTATAAATAATGATAAAATTAATTGAACCAAAATATCTGAAAATTAAAATCTGCGGTGGACGAATAAAATGAATGATGAATGAAATACTGAATAAATGAATAATGTATAAAATACCTTGAGTTGCAGTACTACAAGTTAAAAATTATAAAACGAACTTTTCATTGAAAAAATAATTCTTTAAATAAAAGAAATTTGACGTATGATAGTTTTTTTTAAATTAAAATTATGCAAAATCATTTTTTACACTAATTTTTATAAATTGACGACTTAAATTTTTCAGTAACTTTTTATTATGAATATACATATAAAAGTAAAAATTTAATCGTTTGCAAAGAATCCTATTAAAAAAATTATTTAATAAACGTATTTTTTAAGAAATTTAATGGTGATTAAAAGTGCTCTAGCATAACTATAAAAAAAAATCAGTTTAGTCAGTTTCAGGTATCAACAAATTAAGACTTGCATCAGTTACTGTTGATCCTATGAATTTTTCTTCCCCACCTCTTATGCACAATTTTGAAGTAGCTATTTCAGTTCTTTTTTCATCCATCATGGCAGTCCTAAGCCATTTTGAACTAAAACACCTTTTACAAGATTCTTTTGGAATTCGATCAAGACTTATAGTTCTATTTCCACAATCACCACACTTAAAGAATCTCTTCACAGCATCAATAACTTTAATAGGATGCTGTAATTTTTTGCATAAATCTGAACTTGAAAATGCAATATATTTACAGACACTACAACGAACAGCTTTACATTCAAATTTGTAAGTTGTCAACATTTTTTCTTCCATTTTTTCTTTTGCTTCTAACTTTTTGAAGTATTGTTCAGTTTCTTCATTTTCTCGTTTATCTATAAGATCGGAATGTGTTGATTTTATTTCCATCATTTCTTGAAATTTAGTTCTAACTGCAGTTTCTTTTTCTGCAACATTTAAGACAATTTTTTCTTCCTCTTCTTCCCTCTTTCTTTTTATACCTTTTTCGTTCAAAATTTCTTTTTCCTGATGAATTTTGTTTGGATTTGTCTTTTTTATTGAACCATTTTTTCTCACCCATTCAAGAGCTTTAATCTTAGCATTGTTCACATGGTTTTTTGGAATTGGTTCCGAGAAATCAATAACAGCACCCTTAAGTCCAACTCCTAATTTAGGTGTAGATAAACTCAGTTTAAAGTTTTGTTTATCAAAAGGAGAATCTATTTGTTTTTTAGCATTTTGTTCACGCAGCTTATTTAATTTTTCAAAATCTTTTTTTACCTGATTAGTTGATAATTCAACACTAGCTGCTTTAATTTTTATTTCAGGTATTACTTTTGCTTGAACCTTATTTTTTTTTACTGGAACTTCTCCTCTTAATAAAGCTAAACGTTCACGGTCTTTTTTATATTGAGTTTCATTTCTTTTGGCAGGAATGGCAATAAATGGTAATGCTTCAGGATGACGTTGTTGTGAAAGACCTTTTTTTAAAACATTATTTGAAGGTCCAAAAGTTTGTGATCCAAGAGTCATAAGCTCAGATCGCTTTGAATATTTTCCATATTCTTGTTTTACATGATAAATGCAATATTCACCATTTCTTAAATTGATCGGTGCTGTACAAGGATCACCATTTTTTTTTGTTGATTTACACTTTCCTAAATCCATAGAATTGCCCATAATTAAAATTTTTTTAACATTATCAACAGAAAGTGTAGCTAAATCTTTGTCTTCTCTAGATTCCATAACTGATGGATTTAATATACCAATTACAACTCCTGTAGTTATTTTCCAAAAATGTTTGTAAGCATCTTTAAAAAGAAATATAGAAATTTTTTTCATGTCTGTAGAAAGATCAGTAATTGTCCAAATACAATATTGGTTGCCTTTTTGAGAAGTTTTAGTTGAGCTTTTATTCAACAAAACTCCTGCAATGACCCAATCCTCATTTGAATTTCCAGCAGACTGATTCATTAAATGTAATTTAATTGAGGAGACAGTAACTGCTTTTCGACCTTTCATTTTTTCAACTAAATCTGCAGATGAAATTAATGGCCTTACAATTCTTAATCCAAAAATAGGATCACTGTACACATCTTTTTTAACAAGTGTATTTGGACAAACTTGCAATTCATTTTTATCACCTTTTTGATAAACTGAATAAGAATTGTTTATTTTTGTAAAAAAATTTTTACTTTTTGATGTATTAGTAATACTATTTGTCAGACCATCCAAATTATTAGAATTTTTAAAACTTAAATCAAAACTTGTATTTTCAGATTCTTTATTTTTTAATAACTGTTTTATTTCTTTACCATATTCAGTGTATCGCTGTTTTTCAAAATATTTTTTATCTTCATCATCAGATGAATCTTGATCATTTTCAAGAAGAGAAACTGAATCTTTCTTCAAATCAGATTCAATTTTAAATAATTCATCAAAAAAATCAGAATTGACATCCAAAAAATTAAAGTCAAGTTCCTTTAATGCATTTAATTTAATTGGCTTATCATAAGTATCCTCAAGCGTAGAGGCATCATCTTTTGCAGTCGCCAGAAGATTGACAAGATCATCATCAGAATCTTCACTATTCATGATTTCAAATCTATAAAATTAATTTTTTTTTAAACCTGCAATAAATAATAATTCTTTAATTGGAATGATTAAAAATAATTAAATAAAATATCTTATTTCAAATTCTCAATCAAATTCTTAGAAACTTAAAAATATTAATCTTAACTAAATAATATATTTACTTAATTAATGCACTGATTCATATTTTAATCGGAATGCAATCACTAAGTTTTCAATGATCAATGTTCTAGTGAAATTACTAAATTATAAAGTCACTATTATCATGAAAAATTTACTTAAGAATTAAAATTGAATAATTAAATACTGTTGACAGTTTTAGATTATCCAAGATCCAAGATAAAATTTATTATTACCAAAAAAAGGTCACAGAAAGAAATCCCGCCACTTTTATTAGAAAGTCATGTATCATGTAATATATAAATATATATAGATGTACATTCAACGAAGATAGATACTAAGGGTGAAATCAAATGGAGCGGAAAATAGGCGACGGAACGTCACAGAACCTCAATTCCGCATCTTTGTATTCCGCCAACGGAGTAAAGACGACGTAATAGACGACATCAATTTTTATTTTGTTTAAAAAAATTATTAGTGCTTCAATAACCTCACGTAATATTTTTAATTTGCTTTCCATAGCTGTACTTTTAATTTCAATCAAACTTTTAAATTCTATTTTGGTTAACTATTTGTTTAAACAATTTCAAAAAGTCTGTGACGCTTCTATTATCCCGTCAAATTTGTTTCCCTATATTCACATGGAGCGGAATAGAAGTTCTGTGACGTTGATTAGCAATTTTATAATTAAAAAATAATGATGTTAATTGAAATATTTGGTTATAATAACAAACTATATTTTATTTTTATAAAAAAAGAATCTCATTACAATAACAATAGGTGATTATTTCCAACTTTTTTAACATTTTTGTTGTTAATTTAAAATTCGCGGATACATTTGTATGCTATTTTTAACAATTTTTCAGCTACATTCCGCGCCATGTGAATATAGGGAAAAAATTTGACAGAAAACAAGGCGACGGAATGAATGTTTTGTGACGTTCCGTCGTCTATTTTCCGCTCCATCTGATTTCACCCTAATAGAAGCGCAGAACCCCAAGGTGCTTTAAAGCTAAAAATATGTAGTAGGTACCCCGACCACGCGCGGCGTTAACGTCGCTTTCAGTAGGTTGTGGGGACACTCACACTTGTATGTATGCGTATGGCGCTGTAAGCGCACCAATACACATGTCAGCGTATGCATGAGAACGCCTCTGCGCAGGCTCATATCAGACGAGGAAGAAGCAGCTCCGAGACTGCTTGCTTGTACTTCAGTCTTGTTCCGCCAGCCACTGCGCTTAGTCGCATTGGCTCTCTAATAAAGTTACATCTAACTTATATAGTCTTTGGCTTATTTCCAGATCCTAGTCTCCTTCTGTACTTAACTTCTACATCGCCACCAAGGCGTTATATCTGGTGACCCCGACTGAAGGATTCAGCGACGACCAGGCAGCCATTTTGTCAACCAAGCGACGGACCAAGAGGGACGCCTCGAAATTCCGCCATTTTGGGTTTTCTGTTTGCTGGTCAAACATCGAATTTTTGCTGCTCTCGTCGCTCATCCACACGCACAAGGAGTCTTCTCTTTCTCTCTGCTGGGACTAGAAAGGCGGAACATCGCACGCACGCATCGCACGGCCCCTACGAGCTCTAAGTGGAAGACGTTTTTTCTGCGGCATCTGCCTCAACGTTTTTGTCCGGAGCATCGTGGTACTTCTTCTTAAGGTAGCGAGAGTTGCTAAAGTGCACTCTCATTTATATGTTTTATTCTTCTCTAATAGAAAATCGCGAGTGCGCGAATAAAAGTGTTAAAGTGCATAAATTCGCACAAAAAACCTTTCTCTAGAGAATCTTGGCCACGTGGCGCCATTAATTTTTGACACGCATAATTACGTGAAAATTTTCTTTGTTCACGGCAGTGCGTGTTGTGGCCGTTATAGTAGAGCGAATCGCGAGTGAAATTTATCTATCACATTTGTGAAAAAGCACGCCGTTGACGCGCGTATAGGTTATGTACGCATTGCGTCTGGCGTTGGAAAATTTCTTTTCTCGCGTATGTCGCTTTATTAGAAACTAAAAAAAATCATTTTTATACAGTAATTTTTATACCCTAAGACACGCGACATAGGTTATGTACGCATTTTGTCTGGCATATTAATTTCTTTTTTGACCGGTAGTCACGCGATATTGCTTCTAAAGACAAAGAAACGGCCAGTTTTAAGTCTAGCAAAAACGCGTACTTTTAACTAGTATAAACGGTCAAAATTTAATATCGAAACAACTACCTCAAGGTCATCGTGGAACATCTTTCAACTTTAAGCGAATGCGGAGTGCGAGGAGTCGGTTTTTCGCGTCAACTAGCTAGCATTAATTTTGTTTTTCGTATTTGAATTTTGAGTTATTTAATTGTAAAAAATAACGAAAAGTCGACTCTAGACAAATTAGCATAATTTAACCTAGTATAGAATTTCTTATAAGATTCGCTGAAGTGCAATATAAAAAATTAGTCATATGTGTTTGTGTCGTATTTAACCTTTTATATATTTATTTAATTGTATTTTTGTCTATATACACATATATTTTTTTTATTTTTTATACATATATCTACATATATTTCTTTCAACATATAAAATTTTAACTGTGCACAATTGAGGATTTCTCGTCCTAAAATTTTAAGATACTTTAAAATATATATACTTTTTCTTTATCATTGTGAGAAAATCTCACTTTAACTCGAGGCGCTGGCATTGCTTAAGAAAGCTCCTTCGTCGATTCCTTCGGATCTCAAACGGGGACTATCGAGAGTAGTGCGAGTGCCAAGAGCCTTCTCTATATTATTTTAACTCGGTAATAGACGAGAAAGCCGCAATTGCTCTTATCCGGTAGTTGGCCACGTGAGAAATTCTCTCCGATTTTTCACTCGCACAGCGAGTGCGCGTATTATCAATTATTTGCGCTTGTGCATCGGATAGCCTTTTTGTGCATCAGTCGTCGACCACATGAGGTCTCTCACGCTGAGCACGTGGAGGTAAAACCCGATTACACAAGACGCCTCCTTATTATCTATTTAAGCATAAAATCATATTTCGTATAATATTCGGAGAGAGTTTTCTCGAACTGGTCACTACATAGACTTAAAAAGCGTTATTCCCTCTTTTGCGACCGCTCGTCCGCAAAAATGCCTCCCAAAGTAGTTCATACACCTCCTAAAAACAGCAAGCCCGGCAACACGGAACGTACGGAAAACGCGTTACGTATGCAACAGAACAGCACTCCTTCAGAGAGCATGTACTCGGGTGACGGGGGCGTCCTGGGAACTCTAGAAAATGCTATAGGACCAATCGTTTCCGACAGTTCGCCCACCGGGTTTCATGTAAATTTAACAAACTCAATTATTAATAAAAATCAAAAAACGTTTGAAAAATCCTTATTAACGAATAGACAAAGAACCGCGCATAGTTTCGATCAGAATAGGCTTTTATCTATTAGACCACCTTCTCATAACATATCAAACGAAAAAACAGTTCCACGAGAGGCTTATGAAAGGATGGAAAAAACTTTGAGTAATAAAATTAAACTAATGCAAAATTCGCACAGCGAACAAATTAATAATTTAACAGAGCAAATAGAGTCATTAAAAGCACTTGTATTAAATCAAGCGAGAAATGAAAATTCGTTAGAGACTCAGCAAAATTTAAATTCTAGACTTTTCGAAAATACAAGAAACACTCAAAGTCATTATAACCTTCCATCGGCCTCTACAACAACACATAAACAAACATCACACCTTTTTCCTACAGAACAAAGCACGACCTTCAATTCAATATCAAACATTCCAAACACACAAGAAACACAACCTTTAATAACAAATAACCGAACTTTCTCGAATTTTAACTATCCTGTAACCTTTCCCGTATACACAACAAATACGCCCAACATAAACACACAGAATCATAACACTCAACCGTCGGTCGCGGCTAATATAAAATTTAAACCAATTAAAATGCCCTTCTGGCAACACGATCCGGTAACATGGTTCGAAATGTTCGAGTATCAACTATCGATACAAAACATTACGGACGACAATATTAAATTCGTAAACGTCATGCCTAACCTTAGCAATAGTATCGTTGATGAAATATCTAATAGCACCAAATTGCTAAGACCTAATCATCGTTACACCGGGATTAAAGACATCTTAATTAAAAAATATACGCAATCGCAAGATTCTAAATTACAGACATTATTTCGCGGTTGTCAAATCGGAACAAGAAAGCCATCGGAATATTTATACGAGCTGATTAATCTTGCGGGAGAACAAATGCCACGCGCGTCGATTCTCAAAGCTTGGAGAGCCAATCTACCAGGCAACATCCGTCCGTTTATACGAGAAGACGTAACACCTGAAAACGAAATGGCGTCGGTCGAGCTTGCTGATCAAATACATGCCAACTTACATGCAAATCATAACGCGATTCACGAAATTAAACAAAATGAAACACACATTTTGACGGAAATGATGACTAAAGTCGACGCGCTCGTAAGTCAACGTAATACTCTTAAAAGACGCTCGCAAGATAAAACTTGGCATGAAGGTAATAAAGCAGGAGGGCGCGGACATAGCAAAAGTAAAGACCGTAGACATTATTGTTACCATCATAGTAAATACGGTAAAAACGCATTTAAATGTACAAAGCCGTGTGACTGGGTGGATAACTCCATTAAACCAGATCAACAAAACGCGAGAAATAAAGATAGAACAAGCTCGGATGGTAACAAAGAAAACGTCAAAGATTCGTTAAACTAGAAACTCGGCGCGTCATGGAGACCAGCGTGGCCGGGACTAATTCAGTGCGTCTCCACGTAAAAGATAAAACCACCAATGAGGTGTTTTTAATTGACTCGGGCGCGGAAATTTCCGTAATCCCTAGACCAAAAAATTTTGCGGGAAAAAAGACAAATTTCAACTTATATGCAGCCAACGACACTAAAATAAACACATATGGCACATTACACAAAAAACTTGATTTTGGGTTCACTCAGGAACTGCTATGGCTTTTTATTATCGCAGATGTCCCTTATCCTATATTGGGAGGGGATGTTTTAAATCATTTTCATCTTTTACCAGATCTTAAAAAAAAATTACTAATAAATGCAAGTACGAATGAAACAATTAACGGATTTAACAAAGCCGTTCCTGACTTACAAATCTCTTTGATTGATCCCAAGATCAAGTATGCACACATTTTAAACAAATTTCCTACGGTAATAGGCGTTAATAGGCTAAAATCTCTAAAAAAGAGAGGCATCTATCATTACATTAAGACCACAGGTCCTCCTTGTGCGCAGAAACCGCGACGCTTACACCCAGAAAAACTTAAAGTAGCTAAATCAGCGTTTGAAGAGTGGTGTAGGTTAGGTGTGTGTAGACCCTCGAAAAGTCCTTGGGCTACACCCATACACATAGTGCCTAAAAAAAACGGGGAATGGCGAGTCTGCGGAGACTATCGGAAATTAAATGAGGTAACGGTACCGGATAGATACCCCATACCGAATTTGCACGATTTTTCGAGTAATTTACACGGTAAAACTATTTTCTCCGCCTTAGACCTGGAAAGCGCGTTCTTACAGATACCCATCTTTCCAGATGACATCCCCAAAACGGCAGTAATTACACCGTTTGGTCTGTACGAATTTCTCGTCATGACTTTCGGTTTTAGAAACGCGTCGCAAACGTTTTAAAGGTATGTCAACCTTGCGCTGGGAGATTTAGATTTCGTCTTTGCTTACATCGACGATATCCTAGTGGCGTCCGCCTCACCCGAGAAACATGAGAAGCACTTAAATATAGTGCTTGAAAGATTGCAGAACTTCCATTTGCATCTAAATTTTAAAAAATGCATCTTCGGAGCCGAAAGTTTAGTTTTTCTCGGGCACACGATCGATAAAGAAGGCCTTAAGCCTGACCCAAAGTTGGTCGATTCAATCAAAAATTTTCCACAACCGCGAACCATAGATGAATTACATAGATTCCTCGGTTTAGTTAACTTTTATAGAAAGGCAACCCCTCAAGCGGCAGAAACGCAGCACCATCAGCACGCGCTCATAAAAGCTAACAAAAAGGAGGATAAAACACCGATAATTTGGACCCCAGACGCACTAGAGGCTTTCGAAAAGACAAAGATAGACATAACTAATATTACCAGCTTAGCTTATCCGTGCGCAGACGCAGAAATACGCGTAACCACGGATGCCTCAAATTTCGCCATGGGTGCTTCCTTGGAGCAATGTGTGGATGGCAGTTGGCAGCCACTAGCATTTTTCTCCAGGAAGTTTACTCCCGCGCAATCAAAGTACAGCGCTTACGATCGCGAATTAATGGCAATTTATGAAGCCTTAAAGTATTTTAGCTATTTTTTTGGGGGTCGTAACTTTAAAGTTTTTACTGATCATAAGCCGCTAATCTACGCGCTCGGGCAAAACTCAAACACGTGTACACCATTGCGCGCGCGTAAATTGTCGTTTATATCGCAGTTCAATACGGAAATTTGTTACTTGCGGGGCGAAGACAATGTGGTCGCAGACTCGCTCTCGCGTATTGATCCTTCCATTGCGCCAGCCTCTTTTGACTGGAACAATGAGGCATCAACTGGAGAACCCTTTGTAAAAAAGACCCTCGCAAGTATCACGACATTCAACTTTCCAACATTTTTTACTCTTGAAGAAATTTCACAAGAGCAGGAACGCGATGACGAATTAAGAGAGATAATTGCGGATTTGAATCACCTTCTAAAATTAACTAAGCTGCGCTGGGGACCCAATCGAACAGCCATCTATTGCAACTTCGACGCGCAAACCTTTCGACCATTTATACCCAAGATACTTAAACGTGAAGTATTCAAAATTTTTCATATTAACAACGCGCACCCTTCGGGCCGTGTAACCGATAGGTTAGTTAGACAGCATTATGTGTGGCCTAATATGGCTAAAGAGGTAAAAGAGCAGTGCAAAAACTGTTTAGATTGTCAACGCGCTAAAGTTTCTCGCCAGAATAAGTTTTTGCCACTGCACTTCGTTGAACCAGACGCGAGATTTGCGCATGTGCACATCGATATTGTAGGTCCCTTGCCCTCGAGTGAAGGCTACAAGTATCTGCTCACGATGATAGATAGATTCTCGCGCTGGCCAGAGGCGGTACCTCTACACGATATTACGGCGCCGGTGGTTGCGCGCGCATTTTTTGATACTTGGGTAGCGCGATTCGGTGCACCCGTAACAATAACTACGGATCAGGGGCGGCAGTTTGAATCTCAGCTTTTCATCTCACTATTAGAACTGATAGGTTGTAATCGGACGCGTACGACTGCTTACCATTCGCAGGCAAACGGCATGATTGAAAGATGGCATAGGCAATTAAAAGCTGCATTAATGTGCCTTGCACGGACTCATGAATGGACCAAAGTTCTTTCAAGTGTTTTATTGGGATTGCGTACTAGAATACGCCTAGATACGGATGCTAGTCCAGCAGAGTTTGTGTATGGCACAAAATTAACCATTCCGGGCGATATCTTGCAGTTTCGCGACACCCGCGGCCTTAATGATAACATCTTTTTATCGGAATTTCGGGATTATATCGCGCAAATGAAACCAGTTCCGGTAGTACATAAAACTTCCGCCAAACCTTTCGTCTTTAAAGATCTCAACACCTGCACTCACGTGTTCGAAAGAGTGAGAGCCGTAAAACCGCCACTTACACAACCATACACCGGTCCGTATAAGGTTGTCTCGCGTCATCAAGATGGGCGCACTTTTACCTTAGAGAAAAACAGCAAACATGTTGTTGTAAACTTAGAACGTCTTAAACCAGCGTACTTTTTAACCGAAGAATGTAACGACGTAGATGCAAATATAAATTCTAATTCTGACATCAAGGCATATGGAAGGTCCCTGCAACAGTTTTTATCTCCGAATTTTAACTTACCTACAAGCGCCACGGTGCGCAAACTCGTCGATAACGCAGAGAGTGAGGCTTCGCGACTTCCTCCCTCCGTTGTAGATAAAAATAAAGTGCAGGATGATAACTGCGAATTAGATAATTTTTTGACACAGCAGTCAATAAATGAAGACTGTGATAATAGCGCGGAGGATAGGACCTTGCGATCCCCACTCTCTCAGACTAATGACACTGCACCCTGTGCAACTGAAACAAATGGCCAAGAGCCATCTCGCGTCGGTAAATCAGATTCCGCTGCCGAGCCTCCTGTTATCACACACGAAGTTCTTGTACATAGGGATGATGACATGGACGAGTTGTCGCCGGGGGGGATGATCGCGGCATTAGCAGCGACATTCAAGCGTCTAGTGATAGGATAATAGATGAAAGCGCGCTTCCGAAAACAACTCATAGTAATCAAATTATTGATGCACCGGAATGCATAGAAGCTTCAGAAAGTTCCACTCTCAATAAAGACAATCCTTCCTCTGTCATTCATCCACAAGCAACTCCCTCCTTACCTAAAAAGAAAAAATTCATTCCCAACATCCTTAAAAGAAATAAAATTCATTCAATAGAAAATAGGGAGGTAGATAGAAAGGTTAGATTTAGCGATCAAATCTCGGTTGAATACATATGTAAAGCCTCGCACTCATTTCCTAAATTGTATAAAAAACGCAAGCGAAATGTCGCTAGAGAACTGGAGGATATTAAATGCCTCCTTACTAAATATTTGAGTATAACTAATCAAAATGCCTTTTCGTCTGTTCTCTAGCTCCTGCTGGTCCAGCTTGTTAGAAGACATGTCTTCCCATAGCGGTTGGGTCAGAACACAGGATGTCTTCGCAGAGATCCTCCGTCTACATGAGGGTCTTCTCAATGCCATCGTAACAATTACAACACCTTTGTAATTGTGCAATAGTTAATTAACCGGTTCATTCTTTTTTATTTCACTTCACTCTTCATATTTTTTTGTACTCTGTTCATTCCTTTTTTCTATTTTTTTTTACACAGAGTCACATTCTTGCAGTAAATTGCGTTCTAGTCAACGCATTACCCTTAAAGTAAAGCAAAGTAAACTCACGTTTATAATAATTTCTTTTTTTTTAAAACAGTCAAGTGCACTACTTAAAATCTTAATTACTTAATCATAATATGCACTCTGCATTTTGCATTTTGTACACTCAACTCTTACTTTTGATTCATGCAACTTAGCATACGCCAAATGAGCAATTTGTATTATAATAAATTGATGCTACTTAACCTAATAAGTAATAATTATCTTGACAAACTAAAAAATTGCAACGCATCAACCACTCTTGTCAACAAATTATAATTTAGTGAGTTGTACACACACACAAGCATAATCTGTAACCTTATAGTGCATTTGACTGCAATAAATAATGCACGAAAAATTCTGCAATATGTAAATCTTTTGTAATATTTCACAGCGAATCTAATGTAGTACATAACTGCGCTCATACTTGAAAGTAAAGCACTATAAGTGCATAATATGTAAATATACTCAAGTACCTTAATGCAATCCGCAACAAGCACTAAACTTGTTCCGTGCGTACCATTTTTTGCGTATAGCACAATTGTATAAAAAGTTCCTATTTCACTACACTTTAAGTGAATTAATCAATAATAGCGATAAATAGCTAACAAACATTAACAGTTTTTACTGCAATAAAGCATTTTTTGCGAATCCTCTAAGGAAAAATCTTATGTAAATCCTAAAGGATTTATAGACTAAAAAAACTAATAGTATTAACAGTTTTCACTGTAATAAAGACTTCTAAAAAAAAAAAAAAAAACTATAAATAAATCTTGAAAGACTGTTAAACACTTGTAATTGTTATGTACTTTTAATAACTATGCTGTGATAATAACTGCGATATTCATAATGTTAGTGCGATCTTTTATATTTATTTTTTATGAGACTTTAATGTCAATGCGAATATTTATACAAATTTTAATGCGATCTTTTTAAACTCAGTGTTATGCGATTTATAACTTATATTGTTATTTCAACTTTTTATTGTTAACTTCATATAAAAAAGACTGATTGTTAACCTATCTGTGATATAAAAATATGCACCTTTTTGCAACTCTGTAAATAAAAATAATCCTTAACAAAATTTAATTGTTGGGGGGGAGTGATGTGGGGACACTCACACTTGTATGTATGCGTATGGCGCTGTAAGCGCACCAATACACATGTCAGCGTATACATGAGAACGCCTCTGCGCAGGCTCATATCAGACGAGGAAGAAGCAGCTCCGAGACTGCTTGCTTGTACTTCAGTCTTGTTCCGCCAGCCACTGCGCTTAGTCGCATTGGCTCTCTAATAAAGTTACATCTAACTTATATAGTCTTTGGCTTATTTCCAGATCCTAGTCTCCTTCTGCACTTAACTTCTACATCGCCACCAAGGCGTTATAAGGTAAATGATAACGACCGATTGGTAAATGAGCGGCAGTTATCATTGCTGTTTATTCCGATTATATTTGGAAATTGTAATGAAATTTTAAAAATATGATCATACCGTATATAATTATTTAAAAATAAATTAAGAGAATGAAATAATGAAAAACAATTTAAGTTCAACTTAAATTGTTATTCTTAAACCCCAAAAGGCGAATAATTTATATATAACATTCTTTTTAATATCTTCATAATTAACGATGGCGTAATGGATAAATCGCTCGCGCGTCAATCCTTTTGACGTCAGTTCAAATCCCGTTCAGACTTTTTTTTTTCTTTTGCAAGTGTTAAAAAATATTATAGTATTATTCATAAAATCAAGAGTATTAAAAACTTTAATTTTGGTGAAATTAAATTTTTTTTAATATTTAATTTTATTAATAGACTATAATTATTTTTTTTTAATTGCGGACAATTTCCAAAGTGAACGAAATAAAATTAAAAAAATTTTTAAGATGAATAATATGAGTAAAATGTAGTTTTTAATAACTTTTACTTCAAAATCTTACGAAGAGAATGTTTAATTTTTAATTTCAACATTTAATTTTAAATAATTTAAAGGACTATTATTTATCTTACAAATTTCAACTGTCTATAATAATCATAAAAACGTAAAAATGTGCTAAAATATTCTTTTTTAAATAATTTAATTATGTTAAATAAAAATTTTATATCCTGATTAAGAATATTTTAAAATATTTATTAAAAAGACATTACAAAATAACAAGATTTTATGATATTTTTTATAAAAATAGTTTTAAAAAATATCTGCAAAAAAGTCTAATATACACGGTGGGCCATATTAATCATCGCACTCAATTTTCTCCGAACCTACTGTAGCTACAAAAAAAAGGTCCAGAGCAAAATTGACCGTGACAGAAGGGGCCATTCAACTGCGCCCTTGGTTTTGACCTTGAGGTCCAATTCCAAGGTCATTTGAAGGTCAAGACCATTTTTTTAAATGGAAATACCTATTTTTGACTGCAGATTTAAAAAGAGCGAGAAATTCTAAGATAAGTTTGTACTAGGTCAAAATTGATTTGGTGACCTTTTCAAGGACAAAAATCGAGGTCAAATGTCTAAAAACCGATTAAATGCCCTTTTTCTGCATTATCTTGGTTTGCTGATAAATGCAAATGATCTAAGTAGTGTTAAATGGTCATCTTAGTTCCAAAGTAAAAGGATCTTGACCATCTTGACCTTAAGGTCAAATTTTAAGGTCATTTTAAGATCAATAATGTTTTTTCGGTAATAGAAATTCCTATTTTAGACTACGAATTTAAAAATATTAGTTAATTTTACGCTAAGATTATTCTAGGGGAAAGTTGATTTTATGACCTTGGAATGGTCCAAAATCAAGGTCAAATATTGAAAAACTTATCGAATGCTCTTTATCTGAATTACACTGGTTTCCTAAGCCTTTTGGTGTATCGGTATGAAAGAAAAGTTCAGAAAAAATTTGTGCATGGCGAAGGGGGCCTCGGTCTATTTTTGACACTGCAGTTAGAAAAAGTGACACTCAAAGTGATATTTTAAGTTTGTTATGTCGTGAATGGATCTGATGAAGGTCAATTCAAGATTAAATAACATAATATACTTATCCCATCTTTAGCGTTACCTAGGAATAACGACGTGGACGTAATATGATTGTGTTCCCTTTGGGGTGCTGGATCATTGTGAGTCCCCTTGCCTCTCACGTCGGGGTGCTGGATTATCGTGAGTCCCCTTGCCTCTCACTGTTTTAACCACGAAGCAAATGTTCAAAGTTACCTCCATTTACTTGTTGACACAAAGTTAAGCACCTTCGAAAATGACGTACAGTCTACAGTAGAGTTTGTCTCGAAATTCCCGCACATGCTTGACGAATGCGATTTTACGTTTTCTCTAGTTGTAGGCCGCTCTTTAAAAATAACATTTTTTTGGAATCCCCACAAATAAAAATCTGGAGATGTTAAATCAGGTGAGTTAGGAGGCCAATTAACTGGCCCTCCTCTACCGATCCATCTTTCATGGTAATTTTGATTAACCTTTAGCCTGCGGGGTTGGTCGATTTATCGACCAGCAGTCAGGGTGGGGACTCTACCTGAAAAATCCAATGATCTCATGTATACATTTTGCACTTTATAAAAGGTCGTTTAGTACTAAAATTTTCTCGCAGTCAAAAGGTTAAAAAATTCTCGGTCAATTCGTGCAAAGTGTGGTGGTGCACCATCCTGCTGAAACCACATTCTTCGTCTAGTTTCTAAATCAACATCTTCCATTAATTCTGGCAAGTGGTCTCTTATTAACTGCAAATAGCTGTCTCCATTAACATTTCGCTCAAAAAAGTAAGGGCCAATCAAATATCCATTTACAATCCCACACCATACCATAAGGCTCTAGCGATGCTGATGATCTACAGCTCTGTACCAATGGGGATTTCCATTCGACCAATAATGACAATTGTGCCTATTTAATTTTCCACTGCTATAAAATTTAGTTTCGTCAGGAAAAAGGACGTACTTGAAAAAATTGGGATCATTTTCTACAATGTGTAAGGCCCATTGGCAAAATTGAATCCTCATTTGCATATGATTCTTTGTCAGTTCCTGTATGAACGTGATATGGTAAGCATGGTAATTAAGCCTATTTAAAATTCTTAAAAATGTTCGTCTTGGAATACCAACTTCCATTTCTATTTGACGACTGTTGACATCCCTACTAAAAAATCTCAGGTGATTAATCATGCCAAAATCTCATGTGACGATTTTTTTGGTTCTTACACGTTTCAAAGCATACTTAGTCAATTGCGAACTATTTTTGAAAATTTTTGAAAAATTTGAACTTAGAAAATTTTTTTAAAATTTGGTCTTAGAAAAAATTTTGACTTATTTTACAAAAAATTTTCTAAGTTCAATTTTTGAAAAATTTTCAAAAATAGTTCGCAATTGACTAAGCATGGTTTGAAACGTGTAAAAACCAAAAAAATCGTCACATGAGATTTTGGCATGATTAATCACCTGAGAAATCAGGTGGTTTCTCACCTGAGATTTTTTAGTAGGGATGAGGATTAAGATGAATAACCGCAAGAATAGTAATAACACGAGCATCATCTTCGTTATACTCATGACGCCTGCGTTGGCGAGCAAGGCGTCCTCGACGAGCTCTGTCAGTTAAACTTTGTATTGACCTATCACTGGGATGTCTTCTATCTGGAAAGCGTTCAGCGTAAAGTCTTGCTGCAACATAATAATTATTACGACATTTCCCTAAAACCATTATCATATCAACAATCTCATTTGGAGGATAGTCAGCCATTACAACAGTTTTTAAATTTAAATAACACTGTTAAGTTGTAATTTATATTTTAAGTGTAGTCCAACAAACATAAAATTTTTGATAATAATAAAAAAAAGTGAAGAAGTAGTAATAGTAGTAAACGATAACTTTCGTCGAATTAGATACTTTAATATTTTTGTAAAAGATTATTTTTAAATCAAAAATAATTTATTTAACACAAACATGACTCTACATATTTCTTCAATTACTACGAAGAACGCTTAGAAGAAAAGTAAGTTATAAGATAAAACTGAATAATGAGTAGGGGCAAAATTCAATATGAAAATTTATCTATCGTTCTTCGTAAAACATTATTTTCTAATAAAAATAGTCTAAAAAGAATATTCTAATATCTAATCCGCGTTTGGATTCATTTATTGCTATTACTACTTCTTGAGTCTTAATATTATTATCAAAACTGTTATTATTTTTGTTTACTGCACTTGAAATATTAATTACAACTGAATAGTGCTATTTTAATTTTCCACTTTTGTATAACCTTTAAATAAAATTGTTGATATGAAAATGGTTTTAGAGGTGTGTCCTAATATTTTCGTGCTGCACTAAGACTTTACGCTGAACGTTCTCCAGACAGAAGACATCATACTAGGTATTTCAGCATTTGACCTTGACATAACCTTCCAAAGGTCATGAAAAATATTTTAAAATACTGTTTCCGACGTAAAATTTTACGCTTTTTTAAGTTAACCTTGAAATGACCTTGAAACTGAAGTTCAAGGTTAAAATCAATCACACCAAAAAGTTCCTTCATGGCGAAGGGGGCCACGCCATGCACAACTTTTTTCTGAACTTTTCTTTCATACCGATACACCAAAAGGCTTAGGAAACCAGTGTAATTCAGATAAAGAGCATTCGATAAGTTTTTCAATATTTGACCTTGATTTTGGACCATTCCAAGGTCATAAAATCAACTTTCCCCTAGAATAATCTTAGCGTAAAATTAACTAATATTTTTAAATTCGTAGTCTAAAATAGGAATTTCTATTACCGAAAAAACATTATTGATCTTAAAATGACCTTGAAATTTGACCTTAAGGTCAAGATGGTCAAGATCCTTTTACTTTGGAACTAAGATGACCATTTAACACTACTTAGATCATTTGCATTTATCAGCAAACCAAGATAATGCAGAAAAAGGGCATTTAATCGGTTTGTAGTCCGAATAATTATAGTCTATTAATGAAATTAAATATTAAAAAAAATTTAATTTCACCAAAATTAAAGTTTTTAATACTCTTGATTTTATGAATAATACTATAATATTTTTTAACACTTGCAAAAGAAAAAAAAAAGTCTGAACGGGAATCGAACTGACGTCAAAAGGATTGACGCGCGAGCGATTTATCCATTACGCCATCGTTAATTATGAAGATATTAAAAAGAATGTTATATATAAATTGTTCGCCTTTTGGGGTTTAAGAATAACAATTTAAGTTGAACTTAAATTGTTTTTCATTATTTCATTCTCTTAATTTATTTTTAAATAATTATATACGGTATGATCATATTTTTAAAATTTCATTACAGTTTCCAAATATAATCGGAATAAACAGCAATGATAACTGCCGCTCATTTACCAATCGGTCGTTATCATTTACCTACTGAAAGCGACGTTAACGTCGCGCGTGGTCGGGGTACCTACTACATATTTTTAGCTTCAAAGCTTCTTGGGGTTCTGCGCTTCTATTAGTATCTATCTTCGTTGCCTAGATACAGATCGCGAAACTCCGCTGGTGGAGGTGGGGTGAGAGTCTCTAAAATCAATCACTTCGTGGTGCTTTGCTTTTGGGTTCAGTACTCTGTTTTATCATATAAGGCCCGAATTCATAGTCGTGTCTTGAGTATTAAGTATTAAAACTTAAGTATAGTTACTTGAGTATCAGCTGTTACTTCAATTGAGTGCTACATGAAGAGGTTATCACAGTTATGAAACAAAAACACACAGATAAGATACTCGTCGGTAAAAATGTAACACTCAATTGAAGTAACAGCTAATACTCAAGTAAGAATACTTAAGTTTTAAGTCATACTTAATACTCAAGACACGACTATGAATTCGGGCCTAAGTCTCAGTTATCGCCGCTTACGTTGGCCGTTGTTAGGGAAAGTCCAAATGACGGAACTTTTCGAGGGCCGACCCGTCCCGTCCCCATCCGATTCTCGAGTGAACCCTGTTGAAAAGAATAACGTTATTTATGACGTATAAAAATTACGTAAAAATAACGTTTATAATAACGTTATTGTTTACGTTAGTAATAATGAAATTTTTAAATCATAAATTTACGTAACTTTTAATTAATTTTTAAGATTTTTTAATAGATCTTAAAAATTAGTTAAAGTTCATTACGTAAAAATTTCATATTTAATAACGTAAAAAATAACGTTATTGTTAACGTTATTTTATTATGCTGCTATGACTTTATTTTTACGTAATTTTTATACGTTATAATTTACGTTATCATTGACGTTATAAATAACGTTATTCTTTTCAAAAGAGGAATGTTCCATTTAGACTACCTCGTGTTCCCTGAGAAGTTCGATAGTAAACGTATGATACCTTTCTACTAAATTTTATATTAATGGTTATAGCATAACGATGAGAAACCGGAGTAATAACCATTAATATAAAATTTAGTAGAAAGGCATCATACGTTTACTATCGAACTTCTCAGGGAACACGAGGTAGTCTAGATGGAACACTCTACTCGATAATCGGACGGGTACGGGGCGGGTCGGTCCTCGAAAAATTCTGTTATTTGGACTCTCCCTTAGGCCAAGTCCAGACTTGTACCATGTGAATGTGCCTATGACTGTGACTTTGCGCTGTTCTCTTTTTATTCCGTTCTCGTTCATGTATTCTTATTAAATATGAAATAAAGTTTAATTATGAAATAAAGTTTTAATAAAATATTTGTTTGAAATTAGAAAAGAATTCTTACATAATTTTATAAAGTATAATTCAAAACAAAAATAAAAATTCATAAATTTGTTATCCATTAGCATATTTATGGAATGAAAAATCATTTGATGTTATTGATTTAAAAGCTGTCATAATTACAAAATGTTTCCATATAACCCCGATGCATGAATTTTGTTTATTATTTTCGAAACGGACAATTTATTCGCAAACTCAGTTGTGGATTTTTAAATGTGAGAGAATGGTAACTATTTGAATATTGTTTCAAAAAAGTTACATACGAAGTTAGAACGTTTAAAAACTTATCTTTAAATCTTTGAATTCTATTTGAAATAAACTTTATTCAAATATTCTTTTATTATATTTAATGAATTTTTAATAAAATAATACATTTGTATACATGTATATGAGATATTTCATGTTCACTGACACAGTTAAAAAATGAAAATTGATAAAATTGAGGGAATAAGTTCCAATTGGATCCCAAAATAGAAAAAATAAATTTTAGAGCTCTAAATCTTTTTTTAATTAATGTTTTAATGAATTTTTGATTCATTCAAAACTATCGAACCAAAGTAAAAATTTGATAGAATCATTTTTCTTATAAATAAAATATAGAATGTAATTGAATTTTTGAAAATTACAATATGTAAATTTTTTAGTTTATCTGATTGGTGAAAGGTTACTATTCAATATACAAAAAAACTTAATATGAAACTTGCCTGGTTAATTTTCTCATTTTCAACGGGGAAATAACTGAAAACTTCTTAATTTGCAAAAGGGTCAGAAAAATATTCATTTTATAATTGATTAAAAGATCTTTTTTCTCTCCTTAATTTTGAAGAAAATATACGAATACATTTTTTATCAGATATCATTTAGATGGATAGATAGGTATTCATTAGATTATATTAACTGATTAAGTCGACTTAGTAAATATTTTCATGTAAAATATTGATAAACTTCATTTTATTATAAATAATTAATGAAAATACTTAAACAAGATATCTAATTTTTGAAATTCGAGTAAATATTAAAGTATAACGAAACATTAGTCCTTATTTAATTTAATAAACGTTTCATATAATATGTTAATAAATAAAATTTAATCTAAATAATATTAAAGAATTAAAACATTTACTTGTTTAGTAATCTTATAAACACTTTTTGAATGAAAATTAAATTAATACATAATTTAAATTGACATAAAGTATTAATATCGACTTTCGCAGTACTAGAATCTAGAAAGTCGAAGTATACGAACTCGCAACGTTGTCTCTGTGCTCGATCTCGGCTTGCGGCATGCGAGATGCCGACGAGTCGAAGCAAGCAGCCACGCAACGCTAAAAGTTGTGCTCGGTTTCGGCTGTCGGCATGGATGATGCCGACGAGTCGAAGCGATTGACCCGGCAATGCAGTCGCAGCGCTCCACTCGAATTCACGTTACTATACTGTACAGACGGTCGCAATGATTGACTGCGGTATAGTCACGCATAGACCTACTACGATTTTATGTATACTTATACTTCGAGTGTTGTTCGCATCCCGCTAATACGATCAACTTCGCAGCGCTGGATTGGCGTTTTTTTACTGTGCAGCTTGCAAAAAATATTTGATTGGCTTACTTCAGCAACAATAGTGTGCTAAAAAATATTACAAAAATAAATCACTTAGTGAATCTATAAATTAATTGGGAACCCTATAGGAAGAACAGGATTTACCAATGTCGTAAATGCGAGAGATACGATCACTCTAGCATCAACTGTAATCTGGGATACAGGTATGTGAAATGTATTGACAACCATGCGCCTAGAGAATGCTCAAAAAAGAAAGACAATCAAGATGATAAACCTTACTGTATCAATTATAAAGAAAAAGGGCACACGGCCAACCATAAAGGTTTTAAATACCTGCACTATGTCCAATCGGTAGTAAATGCAGCTAAGCTGTACTCTACAGCTACTCGACAGCAGCATAGGATTGTTCGTTCTAACCTCTCCTACGCGGCAGCTATGCACGCACAAGGTACAAGCTATCCTGATAACACATCGTTTCAATATTAGGCAGTTTGCTATGCAAGCTCAGAGTAGGTGGCGTTCTGAGCTCTAGCGCTGTCATGGCGGCACACTCTACGTATATGTGCATGGATGAGCATATACGTGTAGCTGTGTGCGTGCAACGACGCGCAACGTGCTACTATTAGAGAAGGGGCATCCCCCACTACTTTCAGATGTGACGTCATTGAATATACACGGATAGACTCATGAATACACTTATACATGTTAACATAGCAAGATTGTCGTAGTGTGACCGCCATGACAGCGCTAGAACTCAGAACGCCACCTGCTTCGAGCTTGCATAGCAAACTGCCTAATACTTCTCACGCGGACGCAATCAGAACTAACAGTAACCTCCTATTCGAGAATTCTATAGAAACTCTTTTGAACAACTTTAAATTTAAAATCTTAAATACCATATGTAATAAAAAGGCGGTTTTACAAAAAAAATAGAAAATCAAAATAATAAACAAAAATTTTTATTTAACATTTTTAACCTAAACTGGATAGAATAACAAAACAACTTAGTATATATAATCTCAATCAATGTAAACTCTATCCTTTTCCTTTTTTAAAAAAATGATGGTCGGATGTTATGAAGTATTTTATACTAAGAACGTGATTGGTGCATAGAATAGAATCATATCATTGGCGAAAAAGAAATTTAATTTACTAAAATTTTTTTATATAAAATATCTGATTGAGAATTCAATAATAAAAATGATTGATTAATAATTAAATTATAATTATGGAATCATAGTTTTATTTTTTAAATAAAATTATTAGTATAAACATCGCCAACTTCCGCTCACAAAAATTTGCGTTCCTTATATGTGAAGATGTCGAGAGTGCGAAGTATCGCTCTATATTCATTTGTTATTGTATATTTAAAATTAGAACATGATAAAAATTCTATGACATTTACTTTTGAATTATCTTTTTAAAAATTTTACATTAAAATAATACACTGTAAAAAATTGCTTTGTAATGTTAATACTAGGTAGTAAATACTTTAATATTCTGAGCACAGTAATATTAATAACTGAAATTAGTAATATTAAAGTTGAAAAGTAAACTAACTATTCTCAGTAACGTAATTTTACTAATCTCGCTTAAATATACTATTTGGTTAGTAAAATTTTGATTCTCAGAATAGCAATTTCTGTAACCTACTCTCAGAACAGTAATTTTAATTTCATTATAGATATTAGTACTTTCTAAGACTGTTCTCAGAGTAAGTTACAAAAATTGCCACTAGGATAGTAATTTTACAAAGCAATTTTTTACAGTGTATATTAAGCAATAAATTTAGAAAATACAAATGTTATAAACTTTTTGGCTTATAATAGCACCATAAAATATTTATCCATGAGCCTGCCAAGTAATTTTATAAATTTCAAATAAGATTTAAAATATTTCGGAATATTTGAAAAAAAATAATAAAAAATCGATAATACAATTTTGATAGTTTAATTTAATATCTAAAATATTTCTAGATTGACAGCTCGAAAATTTTTTTTTAAAAGTATAGTATAATGCCATATTTAAAATACAAACAATAAGAATTTTAATTCATATAATAATAACAGAGATCATATATATCATTAATAAATAATAATTTAAGTTAATAAACCATTTTATTTATATGCATTTTATCATTTTTATATTATTAAAAAAAAATCAATAAAATACAAAATTACTCAACGATTTCTTGGTTGATTTCAAAACTTTTGATAATCAAAATTGTGTATAAAGCACTGTTAAAAGTTGAAATTGAAATAAACATATATTTCAAATATTATAAAGAAAACAATACTATTCAATAATAAACTTGCCTGAAAAGTATTTTTTTAAGTTTGTTTATTTAATTTTAAAATTAAAATTGAATCATTCCTAGAATAAACAGCTTTTTTGCAAAACAAAATTTAAAAGTCTTTTGTTTGAAAAAATAATATAATACTATAATTAAGAAAATATAAACTAGAAGAATTCTTATTTTCATTTGTATTTTAAAATTAGGAACGATATACAAATCGTTGAGAATTTGAGCTATTTAATTTTTTATATATTTTAGGAATTTCATATTGTTGAAAACATTATTAATTTTTAAATAAATTCATTCATTAGCTATTGAGAATTTTGGGTTCCCATGTTTTTAATCATGGACAATTTTACATAACTATGTCCAGAGATCGATTTTGGAATTCACTTATGATATATCTTGAAAAGCAAAGACAATATTCAAAGGTTAATATAAAAATTATGTACATAAAAAGCTATATTTGTAAAATAACTTTTGATTTTGTAATAGTTTAAATTATTTAAATTTTGAAAAGGCTTGCACGCTTTTAAGATTTTAGAAGTCGAAATAATAATAAAAGTTTACTATTTCTTTAATTTTCTTAAATAATAATAAAAAAATGAATAAAGTAATAATATGTCTTTTGTATATGGGATCAGGGAGCGCGGTAGCGCTCCTTACCGCAAGTTAGCGCAACGGCTTTCCCTATTTACTTTGAATTTGTGATGTTCAAAGATTAAAACTTTGAGTAAATGATTATGCTTCAATATTTACATATTATTTGATTACAAATATACATAAAATGATCTAATGTTTTATCTGACAATAAAAATACATGGCCAAAAGTCAAGTTTTCATGATTTTTTTATATTATTACAGGTTACCCGGTTGAAAATAAACACATAGTTTTATTACATGATTTTATCATATGGTTTTATTATGTGGTTTTATTATATGGTTTTATTACATGTTTTTTGGTTTCAATTTATCATATGATGAAAGTATATAATACAATCATATAATATAACCCTATGATAAAATCGTATAGTGAAACTATATGGTAAAGACAAAATAAAACCATACTCACGGACAGAAAAAACAGTTAACAGCTACTCAAAAAATTTGGAATCATTACTAACTTTGTTCGGCAATAATTAAAGGTAAAGGAATAAATACAAATCTATAATTTAGCACCACGCGATAAAAGTAAGGTTATGATTTTACAAATGATCTGAGAAAACTAAGGATTGATTACTAAAGAGTTAGATAACTAGTCATAAAAAGTTAAATGAAGAGTCAAACTGAGAATTATTGTCTGCAGTCTGCCTATAGCCAAACTACAGACAATAATTCTCAGTTTGACTCTTCATTTAACTTTTTATGACTAGCTACCTAACTCTTTAGTAATCAGAGGGGCTATTCAAGTAGTGATACACATGGATGTATTACGCGAATTCTATGCGCGCGCAGACTTTTTATTCTCTTGTCGACAACTATCGTCGCGATACTTGAATATCCCCTCAGTCCTTAGTTTTCTCAGATCATTTGTAAAATCGTAACCTTACTTTTGTCGCGTGGCGCAAAAATATAGATTAGTATTTATTCCCATTCCTTTAATTATTGTCGAACAAAGTTAGTAATGATTCCAAATTTTTTGAGTAGCTCTTAACTGCTTTTTCTCTCCGTGTGTATGGTTTTATTTTGTCTTCACTATATAGTTTCACTATACGATTTCATCATAGGGTTATATTATATGATTTTATCATATACTTTCATCATATGATAAATTGAAACCAAAAAACATGTAATAAAACCATATGATAAAACCACATAATAAAACCATATGATAAAATCATGTAATAAAACTGTGTTTTTTTTCAACCGGGTAGTCTGTCGATTTTCTTTTCTATATCGGGTTGTTTCAGATTTCCGGCGGATGTTAGAGAACGACGAAGAGTTTTTCGTCTGATGTGAGAGAAAGAGACAGAATACGAGTTGTGCGATTGCTAATAAGTGAGAGAGAGAAAGAGAGTATAGAGAGTGAGAAAAAGAAAGAGAATACGAGTTATATCTTTCAATAATGAACGCATGTATTCAGGCGAATGCTTTCAGAACATGCTAAATGTATAAAGACATCGCGTAAATAAGCAATATAAGAATTTAGTGTCTCGTTCTATATAGCTGACGAGCTGCCGCAAAATCACGGGCGTTCATGTGACCACTTAGCGCGTGCGCAGTAAAATTTCCCGTACATAAAATTCAACAGTAGAAAGCGGCAAAATTCAAAAGTCGGTATTACCGATTTGGTATTTAAAAATGAAAACAACAACAAATGAAAAAGTAATATTTGCATATTTTAAAACATTCCATATTAATTAATTAGTTTTTCATACGATATTTAGACAAAATAAGTTTTATAATAGTTGATTAATTTGAAAGTGTGGAAGAAAATAAGATTAAAATTTTTTCGAAAACAAATATTTTATAGTAATAATAAATACATAAAAATTAGGTTGATACAATTAGCTATAAAATTAGTGTTATTATATTAAAGTATCAGATTATCGGTAAAGTTAATAAATTTATTGACATAAGAATTTTCGACTTTGAAAAAGTTGTGATATCTCCCCAAAAAACCTTTAAAAAGGTAAAATTACGGCAAGTTAACTTTAAAAAAAAATCTTTTTCACTATCTCAAAAATAAAAAATATTTTGTCAAAAATTTAAACTAATTTAAAACAATCAACTATAAAAAAATCTATTATATCTCTAAAAAAAAGGCTTTAACATTATAGATAATAAAAAAGTGGGAATTTAATTATAACAAATATACACTTGAAAAATTACTGAAATCAATAATGTGTGGTCAAGTTTTAATATGATTTAAAATAATACTTACAAATGATATTGTACCTATATTTTGATGATAATAATGAATCAATAAAAAATTCCTTTGTTAAAAATAAAGTGTAAAAAAGCCATATAAAATGTTATTGAAAATATAAAACAAATCTTATATCTTCAACAAAATTTCAAAAAATAATAACTAATTAACGTAAAAGTAAGAATAAAAGTAATATTACAGCTATAAACTTGCCAGACCCACCCTTCAAAAGTTCTATTTCTTGGTGAACACACATCCATTTAGAACATTTTTTAGGATTGACTTTGTAGAATCTCGTAAGGAAATTCAAAATAAATATTAATTTTCACAATTTAGTATTCAATGAAAAATAATCTAATTTTATAACATTAATGATATATTTAACTTTTGTAGAGTGGGCCTGGCAAGTTTATAGCTATAATATTACTTTTATTCTTACTTTTACGTTAATTAGCTATTATTTTTTAAAATTTTGTTGAAGATATAAGATTTGTTTTATATTTTCAATATTTTATATGGCTTTTTTACACTTTATTTTTAACAAAGGAATTTTTTATTGATTCATTATTATCATCAAAATATAGGTACAATATCATTTGTAAGTATTATTTTAAATCATATTAAAACTTGACCACACATTATTGATTTCAGTAATTTTTCAAGTGTATATTTGTTATAATTAAATTCCCACTTTTTTATTATCTATAATGATAAAGCCTTTTTTCAGAGATATAATAGATTTTTTTATAGTTGATTGTTTTAAATTAGTTTAAATTTTTGACAAAATATTTTTTATTTTTGAGATAGTGAAAAAGATTTTTTTTTAAAGTTAACTTGCCGTAATTTTACCTTTTTAAAGGTTTTTTATTTTTCTCGAAGTTTTTCGTGTCTCATGTATTGAATGAATTTAATTAATGGCGTATAGACTGCTCTGATACATTAGTATATAACATCAATTTCTTTCCTGATGCAGATATTAGTAGATATGCAACTATTATTTTTTAATAATAAACAGAAAATAATATTATATCCACAATCAATCATTAAAAATTTATAGATTTAGATTAGATATAAGGCGTGCTTGCACGCATGGATTTTCTATCAGTCACAAATTCTCGCAGAAATGATCTAACGAACTTTTTAAAAAAAGAAAAGCCGCACATACTATTATTAAACGAAACAAAATTGAATCACAAACATAACCTTAACTTTAAAGATTTCTTCTTCATTCGCAACGACCGCCCTAACTCCTTTTAAGGTGGGGGAATGGGAATTTTAGTTAACAAATCTATACCTTTTACTAAACTCAATTATGTTCCTATTATAACTAACAATGTGCTCGAAATATCAGCTAAACATAAAATGCTCATATAACTTGAATCTTATTTTAGTCTCAGATTACGCTGCACAGTGTCAAAAAATATTTTTTCTTGTGTAAAAACCTAATATCTCACTAATATGAATAACTCTAAGTGCTGGAATATGAAGGCAAATTCGGGTATTTTCTGATTTTTGAAGAAAAAAAATAATTACATCTTTACAACAGTTCCAAATTTTTTCGTGAAATTGATAGTGCTTATAGATTTGAATATAATTCAAAATCCAATAATATAAAAAAGTCACAACGTATTTTTTTCTCGGAAAAATCGATAAAAGTTGTAAAATCGTGATTGTTCTGACGAAAAAAGGATATTACTTTATAAATTGCAATAAATCATAAGTAAGCTTCCAAACCAACAGAGAGAATCAAAGAGAATATTATTTACAGGTAAAATAACGCAAAAAAGATTTGAAACATAACCTACTTCTAGCTCTTTTTGTTGTATAATAAGATGCCGATCGTTTTCTTGCATATTTCATGTGAGCTATACACTCGATTCTCGCTATTACGAGCTTCGCTATAACGAGCGTTCGATATAACGAGCATTTTTGTCCTGCTATAGCGAGCAAAATTCCTCCCCCTCTTCCCCCACTACTCTGTATATTTTCAGGGAAATACCTCCTCTTCTTCCGCATCCACCCAATCTATTTCGTACCTGAATTCAGTAGCATTCAGTGGTGGGGGCCCCTCTCACGCTCGTAATAGCGAGAGAAATTATTCCCGAGTTGCTCGTAATAGCGAGAATTGAGTGTACTAGGATTTTAATAAATATAAGTTTTAGTAAGAAAATGATTTAGTTACGCCTAAATTCTGGTGATTGTTTTTATTAAAGTAACAATAAGATTAACGAAAAATTAATATAATCAGAAAATACATAGTAAAGTAGATATTTCTAACTGGAATTACAATTGGAAAATCTACTACGTTGTTATGTTTGACTGGAATATTTTGAATAATTTGATTTATTTTCTATATGCTACTGTTATATTCTTATTCCTTAAGTTTATGGACTTATAATATAGAACATGAAAAAAAAAACATTTTTCAGGCATATTTAAAACCGAAAAATATTCTGAGCCTACAATAATATCGGATCTCAGAAAAAAGAGTATATTTTTGACCAAATTAACTTTTTCCTACATATTTTTTAATTCTAAGTACAATTGTAAAAAGAAATTTTAGTACATAATTTTTGTACATCTTTATGGAAAAAGCTTGTTTTTTTTCTTTTTTTAATTTTTTATAATGAAATCAACCTTGAACTTATAAACACGCCTTTTTCACACTTCAAACTCAGAAACGCGATCTCACACACCCCTAAACCATGTACTCCACATACCAATACTCCCCACACGCACTCCCCAAACTCACACACCCCGAACCTACAAATCCCAAACCAACACACTCCGCTCATCCACTCAATCTACATAACAACACACTCACACATCGAATACCACAAACTCCACAAACCCTTAACCCACTCACCGATACATCCCATTCTCACAAACCCCAAACCGACACACTCACGAAACTCACACCGACACACACCGCACCGTATCCAACAGTCCAGAAACCATAAGCTGATGGATCCTTTAAACCCATTCAAACCATACCCATGCAACCCAAATCTAAATTACCCACATTCGCACATCCACGATTCTACATATCCCATACCCACAGATCCCAAACCCACAAACTCAAAACCCATGAACTCCAATTAACACCCCTTAAACTCCAAACCTACATACGCATCATACTTACCTAAACCACATACTTTTACACACCACACCCACAAACATTAAACCCACTCACTCTGATCCTACGACCCCTAACCGCACGAACTGTAATCCACAATTTCCAAATTTAGAAACCTGGAACCCCAAATAGACAACCTCTATAACCACAAAACTATGTAACTAATAGACATAAAAACCACATAGCCTCACACACCTACCTACACACTCATACCATGAATCGCAAACCCAAAATCTCAGGACTACACCCGCAATGCATATATTCCACACATCCGCACCCCCTAATCCCAAACTGATGCATCCATTCCACCCATACTCAACCAACAGAACCTACACTCACAGATCCAAGAAATACTCTGGTCAAAAGTGTACTCACTTTTTTGTGAGCTTATGTCTATATATAGTGTAATTTGATTCCCAGAAAAGTTATAAATATATGTATATATATATATGTAGGGGATACCCCCTGCTCGCTTTGCTTGCCAACCCCCCGAATGCGATCATAACTGAAAACTCATTAATTTTGGGTGTGAGACCAACATATATGGATATATGGCTGCATTAAAAGTGTTTTTTTTTATATACTATTGCAAAACAAACCATATTTTTTTTGTCTATAAAAAAAGTCTTCATTGTAGTTGAGAAAGCTTACAGATTATTTTTTATTGTATAAATTAATTCTTATACAATATAACAAAAATTATAACAGAAAAGATAATTTAAAAAGAAATTTCAAAGCGCATGAAGAATCAAGTTCAAATGTTTATTCATATGGAAAAAAATTCAACAGAAAAGATAGTTTAAATTGATATATATGAATATAAGATATAGGAAATATAGGTAATGTATTCTTGTTTGTTTAAATATATCATTATTATTCAATTAATATAAAAGATAATTTAAATGGTTAATTGAAAATATATAATGTATAGTTTGAATAAATAAAAAATAGAATAGTTAATAATAATAGAATTTCAAGTGTTGATTATGTGTAATAATGTTGAATAATAGTTAATAATAATAAAATTTCAAATTTTATTCTTTTATAAAGAAATAAAAATTATGAAAAGAAAGATAAAGAATAAATAAAAAATATTTTAATGTTCTTATTTTATGAATTTTATAAATACAATGCGAAGAAAACACTCCCTCTCTGCATTTTTTTATTTTTGGACTTGAGACCAACACATAAATATATTGCTGCATTAAGAGCAGGTCGTATATTTCTATCCTTTTCTAATCAAAGAATTTATTTTTTCACAAAAATTAATAATTGTAGCAAAAAATAAGAAGATAGCCCCATCTCGTATAATAAAAAGGAAGATTTTCTTTGATGAGAAAAAATTATTTTTATCGATTCGTTTTGAAGAAAACCTTGAAAAACTTAAAAAATAAAGGTTAGGATGGAAGATTCAGTTTTTCAAGGTTTTCTTAAAAACGAAGCGATAAAAATAATTTTTCCTCATAAAAGAAAATCTTTCTTTTTATTATACGAGATGGGGCTTTCTTCTTATTTTTTGCTACAATTATTAATTTTTGTGAAAAAATCAATTCTTTGATTAGAAAAGGACAAATATACTCGACCTCCTCTTAAGAGTGTATTTTTGTTATTGTAGCTGAAAGAAGCTTACATTTTCATTTTTTATTGTAGCTAAAGAAGCCTACACATTTATTTTTCATTGTAGCTAAAAGAAACTTACAGATCATTTTTCATGATCGCTAAAAGAAGCTTAGAGATTTAATTTTTACTGTCGCTTAAAGAAACTTACAAATCAAATTTTATTGTCATCAAAAAAATCTTACATATTTATTTTAACTATCCCTAAAAGAAGCTTACAAATTAATTTTTTATTTACGCTAAAAAAAAGCTTACCTATTTATTCTTCATTTGCGCTAAAAGAAGCTTACAAATTTATTTCTTATTGTCGTTGAAAAAAGCTTACAAATTTATTTATTACTGTCGCTAAAAAAAAGCTTACAAATTTATTGTTTATTATAACTGAATAAGCTTACAAATTAATTTATTATTGTCGCTAAAAGAAGCTTAAAAAGAATATAGCCGAATAAGTATGTGAAAATGGCCTCGGATTTCCCTGGAACTTTGCTTATTCTTTTGTCTTGTCAAAAAACTAAGATCCTGAAAGTTTCAGATCCCTAGGACCAAAATTGGCTTCATAACCTCAAAAAACGGATTTTTTCGTTTTTTCTCTATAATTAGGTGAATTTCTAATGGTTCTCCAAAATTCCAAATCAAGGTGAAAAAGTACAGTAAAACGCATATATTTAGTGACTATATAGGTCCTTACAAGCCTCAACCATAACCTCAAAATATATTTGAAAATTTCAAAATGGCCTGTACATTAATTGTATGAATGCATTTTTATGTTTGGCTTCTAAAAACTTTTATTTTCATAAAATCTATCATTCATAATTTTTGCAAAACTGTAGGAAAGTACTCAGAATATCATAAAACTGAAAACTTTAAAGATTTATGGCGTTTTAGAGGCTCTATTGCATTCTGATCATGAAAATAATACCAAAAACGCGGTCAACGACCCAAAAAAACCCCCTAAATATCGATATTCAGTTGGATGTATATCATATGCATTCATAAAATACGAGAATAAGCTTACAAAAATCGTTTTTCGATCAAAAAGACACCTGTAATCTTTTTATTACTAAACTATAATTTCAGCACGTCATCTTCAAAGTAACCTTAAAAATTTATTCACTGACCAATAAGCTCTGTAGTTTATATTTGTTAGTGTTACTGTAGACGATGTGTTGAGAGCGCGGTGGCGTAATGGATAGAGCTCTTACCTTCAACGCGGAGGGCATGGGTTCGAATCCTGGCCAGGTACCTCTAACTTTTTTTCGAAAGAAAATTAGTGTATGTGCCATTTATATCGTGACTCTTAAAAAATCCGACCTGATTGGGTATCGGTTGATTGTTGGTCACAAAAGTGGCTGACGATCCATCGGTAGTCAAAGTTTTCGGTATGGCGGGTCTGACAGTCTAGCCTGATGTAATGTGTTAAACGGGAACCGGGCTGGGCTCCCCCGACATAACCATATAAAAAAGGTTAACATATAGAGGACAATATCCTTTATATATTGATCTTTTTTTTTAAATGAAAAGAAAAAAGAACTGTAGGAGATGCAGTTTCTAATTATATAAGAGAAATCATGCCCTGATAAGAATCCCGTTCTTTCCGGTATGAACTGTTCAAATATTACATAACACAAGAACGTAACGATAATTTACGAAAATATGTGCATTTAGGCAATATGGAACTGAAAATAAATTAGTTTGCTACTTTAGTTGATAACGAAAAAAATATTATCTTTATTAAACTTGAAATATGATTTAATTATTGGAAAAATTTTTTATTTGCTTAATATTTGTTATTCATTATTTTCCTTTATAATTCAGTTAAAATCAGTTTTTGATTTTAAAAATAATTATTTAATAATAATTTGATAATAAAATATTTTTAAAAAAATTTTGAAGAAAAAAATTGTGTGTACCGAGGTTTGAACCCACGATCAAAACAAAAAATAATACATGCTCATCAAACCCCCCACAAGTTCAATCACATTTAAATTATAACTTAAATGATTTTGATTACCTCATATTTTTATATATCACGTTCTTTAATTAAGGGCATGCATAGCCGGTCAAAAAAAAACATCTATAAATATAGCTAAAAATATAGGTAAAGAAAATACAGCTATATTGATGTGTATTATAGCTATATTCATGTGTTTTTTAGCTGTGTATCTATGAGAAATATAGCTAGATTTTTAGCTATATTTCTAGGTATACTGGGCTAAAATAGGGATTGTACCTTGTGACGTGGTACGTCCCAACAAAATTTTTTTTGTTAATTAAAAATTTATTGTACGTTGTATAACTCACATACACGTTTCCACGACACGTCACAACGATTATTAATTTGTAAATCACCAGGGCACTACAACACACCACCGGCTTACTCACCGACCCGGGCGTAATTTATTGAGTAAGAATAAATAATTAATCGAACGAACTCTTTTTTTTTGTTTACCGGTACACGAGGAGCACGACTAGCAGACGCGCGCGGCAGCCATTATTTACACACTCAAAGCCCATGTGTGTGAGCGCTAGTGCTGCTTACGCAGACCGTAGGTAGGGAATCTCTATTACCACTACATACCAACGACCGCGCGTGCGCTAGGAGTGGCGCACGACGAAGAAGATGTAGAAAGAGAGGGGAAAGCAAGAGAGAAGAAGGAAAGAGATGGAAAGATTTGCATTCGATGGGAGCGAATTAAGAGTGATGGCGCGCCTCTTTCTCGCGCAGTGAAGAAAGAGGGAGAAGCTAGATGATAAAGAGAGATTGAGAGAGCATGGAGAAGGGAGAGTACCACTCTTGCTCCTGCTTAAGTACAGCTGCACTGAGTAGCCTGTATATACGCATACGTATATATATATATACATGTATATAGGTATATATATATATATATATATATATATATATATAGATAGCCATGCCTGTAATGATTCTCTCTCTCTCTCTAATGAATAAAGACGGATAAAAAGAGAACGTAGATAAAAAGAAGATTAAAAAGAAGAATAAAAAGAAGAAATAAGATTAAATTTGCTATAGAAAAGGTGGCGCGCAGGTTGCAGACTTGCGTTCGAGGACCGGAAGGTAAATTTCACGAATAGAAAGCAATTATTCGGACAAATGAGTTGTTATTGGAGGATTTAAAAATTGAAAAGAGATAGACAATGGAGAAGAGGGAGAAATAGACCGAAGAAGAAGGAAGTGAGCATCAAAGAAGGCATTCGATTACCGTCCTCGTGCCGCATCGGAACTATACCTCGAAAAATCCTCATTTTCTTGAAGTACTAATTAAAGACTTCGTGCGTTTCGTGGAATAACTGTGTAGAGATTGCAGAGTGGATAGACGAGGAAGCAGTTGAGCAGCCAGATTCCATAAGGAGGTTTTTGCTGCCCTGAACCGTCAACCAACTTATCTCCGCAGCCGGCGCCGACCAGTTGCTGGTACAGAGAGCGTAAAAGAGAGAGAGAGAGATATACGACCTGAGGCCATCACCGCCATCCGTGACCAAAATCGTCGCCATCGCCGACCAGATTCTTGTGTCAACGAGATTTCTACAACGGTGAGTGGACTGTAGTCCGAATCGACTAATATTTTTTTTTGTGAACTAGCGGCTCTCGCCGACTAGGTGTAAAGTCAATGCGGGCGTAAAAATTTAAACACAAAAGTGATTGTGACAACGTTAATTAGTGAAAATTTAGAAATTTAGTAGTAACGGGGCGTAATTAAAAGTGTGAAGAAAATTTTGATTGTAAGATTAATTTGTAGTGATAAAGCGAAATTAAATTTAGACCACGTGTGCAACGATTTCGTCGACCGGTAAAATTCTTGTTAGTAATTATATTAGATAAAGATTTAACAATAATTCGCTTGATTGACCGGAATCATAATAAACTTGAGATCGGTGGACATCGTGGTGTGTATGACGTAATACAGTTCATGACGCGGGCCTTAGCGGCCATTTTGTAAAGAAAAATTTTTTTTTGGATATTCTGCGTTGACTAGTAAATTAAGTTAACTGAAAAAAGAAATTTGTAAATCAGAAGAGATAATAATTAAATATTGAATTTCTTTCTTTAGATATATTAAATTTCGAGAGTGCGGGAGTGAAAATCCGACCACGTGTCTAACGATTTCGTTGACCGGGTAATTAAATTAAATTAAATTAAAAATTAAAAATTAAATTGGTATTTTGTACGCAAGTTCGACGAATTATTAGTTTTTTTTATTTTTGACCGGTGATTAAACAAATTGGTAGACACGTGGGATTAGCGTGTGTGTGTGAGAGAGAGAGAGAGAGACAAGTGCGCGGGCTCTTGGTAGCCATATTGTTGAACGAAAGAAGAGCGAGGTCGCTTAAGTAGACCAGACTGTAAATTTGATTCTTTTTATTGCTACGATTAGAACATTAATATTAGTATTTCAATAAAAGTGAATTAAGAAAATTTATAATTTTTGATTGACCGGGATGTATGGGTGATGAGTGTGCGCGAGTAGTAGATTTAATAGATTCAATAGAAAATGGATTAAATTAAAGTTTATAGACCGAGCGAGATTAAGTTAAAAATTATTTTTTTTTCTTTCTGATATATATAGTTGTTTTTGCCGTTGAATAAAGTAATTCAAGCGTTGTAAATCGAACAAGTAATATAAAATTTTTTTCTGTGTAATACCTCTCCCAATTACAACTAATAAAATTTGACACCAGAGGTCGCCCACCTCCCAGCCAAGACAGCCCGAGATTCATGCTGCCGACGAGTAAGCCGGTGGCCTGTCTGGCGCTCTTAATAAATTAAAGATTCTTTCTTTTCGACAGGCCGAACTTTGCATGCGGGGACGGGCAAGGTTATATTAATTTATTTGATAACTTGTTTATTGAAATTTTCATATAATTAAATTCTCACATCGCAACCTATAAAGATAGGTAAAAATATAGCTAAAAATCGAGCTATATTTTTCATAGATATACAGCTAAGAAAACCCGTGAAGATAGCTATAATACAAAATGTAGCTGTATTTTTACCTATATTTTTAGCTATATTTATAGATGTTTTTCTTTTGCAGGATACGCTCTACTATACCGGCCAGTATAGCAGAACATAGGCCGAATTTTTAGAACTGAAGAATTTGTAAAAAAAACTAATCATGTGGATGAGTTTTCCTTTTTCAGGTAACTCTATTTTGAGATAATAAAGGGCGGAAAACAGAATTAACCTCAGGAATTTGGAAAAAAATAAATTATTTATCTCAAAATAATATGAAAATAATTATCATACTAGAAAGTGTAATGTTGTCAGGTTGACAGTACCTAACTCTGACGTTATACACGTTGGTACTTTTCTTCCACTGTGGCCCTAACTTCGTAATTTAAAATATATTGGCTGATTCAATTCAGATTCATGCAGGCCGTCACTGATCGAATTTTTTTTTCTTAAGTAATAAAAATACCTTCTATTATGTATATGAAGATAAAATTTACCTTGTAGAACGCTCATAAACTTTTTTTTTTAACTATAGCAATTTTAGTGTTGGATTTAAAAACGAAAATTCAAAAATTGAAAATGAACCTCTACTTTTAAATGACTATAACTCCGTCAATTTTTAACCTTTTTGGGCGTTTTTTTAACGAAAATGTGCGGAATTCTGTCTAGTTTTAAATGCAATTTCGATTTTTGTAATAAAATTTGATGTTGCTGAGTTATTTACAAAAACCGAAAAAAGCGATTTTTTTCAAACACGGTTTTCTCAAAAACTATTTTTTTTTTTTTTTTTTTAAATTTTTATATGATTTTATACATAAAAAAATACTAACTTTTAGGGTAGGTGAAAATATGCGATTTTGCCTTATTTTTTTTAACAGATTTTTAAACGTTTTTTTTATATTTTCGATTTTAAAATATTGATACCATGGCGCATCGTACTATTTTTCCAACTTTACGAGTTCTTACAACTATTTGTATGCTTTTATTTATTAATATATCAAAAATATTAACAATAATCTTTAAAATGAACCCTGGATCGAATATTTTGATCAATTAGAACCAAAGCTATGACGATTTATAAAGATTAAAAAAAAATGCTGAAACTTTAAATAAATATGATATTTACATTGAGGAAACGCAATTTTCGTTAAAGATTAAAATCTGAAGATATGAATTTTTTAATTTAAAAAAAAAGTTATTTTGATGAAAGAATACATAACTATTTATCCTCTTTTTATGGTACATTATTATAATAAAAATTTTTTGTGTTGAAGAATATAATTTTTTTATCAGTTTGAATTTCGTGCCTAGAATTTGAATTTATTTTGTAGGGAGTTGACGCATGTCACCACTAGGTGGCAATGATTCGTTCTTTGCATTCTCATTAACGACTTGACGCGTTTAAAAATATAAGAAAAAGAAGATAAAAAACGCTGCCAAGTGCTTTGGCGCAATGCTTTCTCATAGAGCTCATTGAGTTCAAGTAATTTGATTTGATTTTTTTAAATGTGATTTCAATATAAAATACAATTGCTATTCAAGAAAAATTAATGAATGTGAGAGAATGATTAGTAAATGAGAAGAGAGAGACAAAAATGGATGAAAATAGGATAAAAATGAGGATCAATCTGAGAAAAAAGGACAAAGAAGAAGTGAGGAAGTGAGAAAAGAGTTAGTGAAAGTGTTAAATCAGAAATAAAAAGAAGGGATCAAAGAGCTACGATAAGAAAATTATTTTTTAAAAGCTTGTTTTATAAAGACAGCAGCAAATAACTTGTATATAAATTTTAGAGCAAATCTATCGAGTAGTTTACGTAAAATGGAAAAAAAATAAAAAATGAAAATTATAAAAAAAAATTAAAAGAATTTTTTTAAATTAAAACTACGCTAAGGAAATCGGTTTTTAAAAGTCATACTCCTTTTGGCAGTTGCAAATAATTCCCATGCGAATTTCAAAGCAAATTAATGAAGTAATTTACGTAAAATACAAAATAAATGAAAAATCGAAAATTTGTTTAAAATTCTTAAAATGGCTCTATAAAAAAACTACTCTATGAATTTTCAATAGATTCCCGACTACTTATACAAAAACATAGATTAGTATGCAAAATTTGAAGCCAATCCATCGAGTAATTTTCAAGATCTAATTGGCTAAATAAATAACATTTTCTTTTCAAAATTTCTTTTTCAAAATTTTAAAAATGCTCTAAAATTAAAACTATCTTATGAAAATCAATTTTTGAAAATTTCCCTTCTTTTGGCAGTTGCAAATAATTTCCCTGCAAATTTTAGAACAAATCTATCGAGTACTTTACGTAAAATCAAAAAAATAAGAAATAAAGAATCAAAATTTTTTAAAAAATCTTTAAAATTCTCTAAAATTGTAACCACTCTAAGAAAATTAGTTTTTAAAAGCTTATTTTTTTCAGACGATAGCGAATTGATTGTACAAAAATTTTAGAGAAAATTTATAGTATGGTTTACGCAAAATGGAAGATAAATGAAAAATAAAAATTTTTTTGAAAATTTTCAAAATGCTCTAAAATTAAAACTGCTCTGAGAAAATTAGTTTTCCAAAGTTTATTTTCTTCAGACAGTAGCGAATAATTTGCATACAAATTTTGGAGCAAATCTATCAAATGGTTTTCGTAAAATAGAAAAAAAAATGGAAAATAAAAATTAAAAAAAAAATTTTAATTATGCTTTAAAATTAAAAGTGCACTAAGAAAATCAGTTTCCAAAAGTTTTTCTTCTTTTGGCAGTCAAAAATCAGTTTCATATAAATTTTCAAGCAAATTCTTAGAGTAGTTTACGTAAAATACAAAAAAAAATGAAAAATCGAGATTTTTTTTAAATTACTAAAATGGCTATAAAATTAAAACTACGCTAAGAAAACCAATTCTCAATAGCTTCTGCTCTGGTTGATCGAAAAATTGAATTGTATGGAAAATTTGAAGTGAATTCATCGAGTAGTTTTTAAGATTTTATTGGCTTAATAAATATAAATATTTTTTTCAAAAATTTCAAAATGTTCTAAAATTAAAACTAAGTTAAGAAAATCAGTTTTTAGGAATTTATTTTATTTGGCCTATCGCAAATAATTTCCATGCAAAATTAAAAGCAAATCCATCGAGTAGTTTTCGAGATACAATTTACTAACTGACATCACACACACAAACACACACACACACACACACACACACACACACGCACGTACGCACACACACACACACACACACTTACGATAAAAATATTTTTATCGATACAATTCTCTATGAGAAAGCAAAATAAAGATGTTTAAGAAAAATTATTTTTTTCGATCTGTCATTGAACAGAATATCAATAATGGCATCACTGATTGTTGAAATAATGTGCATGGATTTAAAAGAAAGGGACAAAAAAGTTGTTTATGATTGCTCGAAAAGTCCGCTTAGAGAATTAGGTGATCTAACGGAGTCTTTGAAGCACTTGTATCCAAATACTTCTTTCTATAGAGAAGATAGAGTATGCCCTTCGTGTTACAAAATATTATTAGATGAAGTGAAAAATGCGCCTATTTCATCGACTTCAAGCAGTCAACAATCTTCGGAAGATTTTATTCATAGTGAGGCTGTGGTAGAACAGCTCAACGAGACTTCAAGTAATTTGAAATTAAACATTTCACCAATTAAAATGCCTCAAAGTATCAATATCAAGATGCGAGAATCTTATGCTTTCCGAAAAAGAAAACAAATGAACGATGCATTTGATTCACAAATAGCAAGTAAAATGATGAAAGTCTACGATATAACGGATTTGCCCACATTCAATGAAAATAATGAATGTTAAACAAATGATAAATGGTTTGAGAATATTAAAATTGCATTAGATAATTGTTCAAATTTTCTTGAGGAAGTGCAATTGTTGAGTATTATACCAAGTGATATTTCCAAAGATTATTTATTATCAGTTTTACCAAATGTAACTATTTATATGATTGATCAAGCACGATCATTGGTAAATAATAAAAAAATTTACAAGCAGTCTGAGAACTATTGTGGCCATTCTTTGGATAGTGAAATTGTAATGAAAGTAAAGGATTATTATCTGAACGATGATTTTAATTATTCTCGTCAAAATGCAAATAAAAGCGACACAGTATCTATCAAAGAAAATGGTATAAAAATTAAAAAAGTCAAACGCTTTCTTACGCGAAGTATAAAAGAAACATATCAATTATTTAAAGACGAAAATCCTGAAATGAAAACAAAAATTGGTAAATCAACATTCTACGCTTTAAGACCGAAGTGGGTTATACCACATCCACCCACTGATTCGTGTCTTTGCGTTTACTGCGAGAATCTTAAACTTATGTTAGATGCTTTGAATAATTATAAAAAAGAGAATAAACAAGACATTGCAGATTTGGAATTGAAAATATGTTCTTCACTTTTTTGTTCAAAAGATGATATGAAATGTGTACTAAGAGAATGTAAAGAATGTCCCATTGGAGATTCTATTGATTTACAAGTAATTTCTTTGACAGAAGAAGATTTATATGAAGAAATAATTTATGGTGTTTGGAAAAAATCAAATTTACTGAATAAAACTACACTGAGAAAAAAATTTAGTTGAATCAATGAAATAAATTTAGTTATTAAATATTTTGTTGATAAAAATTAATTTTGATTGAAGCAAATGCAAGGTTATTAAATCACTGAAATATTTAGTTGGGATAAAAAAAATTAATACCTAAGTTAAAAAAAAATAAATATTTTTTTAAAATAAAGAAAAATTTATTGTTTTGGTTAAATTATTCGATTGATTTAATCAAATCAATTTCATTAAGGCAGCTGATAAAATTTTATAAAATATTTATTTGTAACAATAGAATATGTTTGTAAATTATCTATATATTTTGTTACAGTAATTAAATATTTATTTTAGTAAATCGTTTGTAAAATTAACAAAATCTTTAATAACAATAAAAAAATATTGATCAATCATCAATATAATATTTGCTTGAATTAACGATCATCCGATTAAGTTAAAGAAGCTTATATTGTAAATAAATGCTTCACTAAGTTAATAACATTGTCATTTAATTAATAATATATGTGATTGTATAAAAAAAATATTTTGTTGTATATAACACATAAAATTTGATCAGCATTTCAATAAAAATTACAATTAATTTGACGAAATAGGTTCCTTAAAATCAACAAATCCAATTACAATGAATTTACAAAAAGAAAACCAATAAATTATTTTTTTAAAGTCAAGAAAGGTGCAACGTAAAATCAGATATTAAATTTTTTTTAAAGATATATTTATTAAACCGGATATATTTATTCTATTATTTCTATCAAGTTGTTATTGAAACGAATATATTTCACTTATTTAATTATATTTTATATTAACACTTCCATTAAATTACTTTAATGTACAATAATATATTTGATTATCTTAATGAAATATTTATTAAACCAAATATATTTATTTTATTATTTCTATCAAATTGTTTTTGAATCAAGAATATATTTCACTGATTTAATTATATTTTATATTAACACTTCCATTAAATTACTTTAATGTTTAATAATATATTTGATTATCTTAATGAAATATTTATTCAACCAAATATATTTATTTTATTATTTCTATCAAGTAGTTATTGAAACAAGAATATATTTCACTGATTTAATTATATTTTATATTAACACTTCAATTGAATTACTTTAATGTTTAATAATATATTTGATTATCTTAATGAAATATTTATTCAACCAAATATATTTATTTTATTATTTCTATCAAGTAGTTATTGAAACAAGAATATATTTCACTGATTTAATTATATTTTATATTAACACTTCCATTAAATTACTTTAATATTTAATAATATATTTGATTATCTTAATGAAATATTTATTAAACCAAATATATTTATTTTATTATTATTCTAACGTATTTATTCTATTATTTTTATCAAATTTTGATTAAAAAAAAATATATTACATTGATTCAATTAATTATTATATCACCTCTATTAAATTACTTTACTGTTCAATAATATATTTAATTATATTAATGAAATATTTAATAATTTCAAGATTATTGTTTTATTCTTTCAATAAATTTTGAATAGTAACAAAGAGATATTTCATTGTTTCAATTAAATATTGTATGACTTATATTAAATTATTTCACTGGTCAATGAAATACCTAATCATTTTAATTCAATATTTAGTTGCTTTGATAAATGCGTTTTTTCTCTTTATGAAATATATGATTGATTCTATGAAATATCTCATTGTCTTTTAATCAAATAATTTCATTGCTATATTATAATTAATTGGATGCATTAAATTAATTAAATTTTTAATTGATTCAAATATGTGATTTATTTTGTTCTATAAAATTATTTTATTACTTTTATTATTTAATTATATTGCGTCTATGAAATCGGTGGTTAATTGAATTAATTATTATTTTTAACAATTAAATATTTTATTATTTATGTTCCAATTAAATATTTTGTTGTATTAATTAATTTCTTTATCAGATCGATTAAATAATTATTTGATTATCTTAATGAAATATTTATTAAAACAATCAATTATTATTTAATAACATATTTACTAAATCGAATGAAATATAATGTCAAAATTAATATTTAATATTATTAAAAAATATTTTTTTGTATAAGTTATCATCCTTTATACTCAAACAAACTCATGTTTTAAATACGTGTCTTGCTAAGTGAATAACTTAGCAAAATATGTACTAAAGTTAATAAAAATTACAGAGAAATCTGATTAAATACTTGTCAAAATCAAGTAAATCCACTATTTGATTCAACTACATAATTTATTTCATTCAAATAACACATATTTGATCTAAAAGAAACATTTATTGTTTTAACAAAATCATTTAGTTCGATGGTTTGATGATACTACCGCTTGGTGGCGTCCTTAATTTTCGATCTCGCAAGCGGTAAGAGGGCCTCCAAGTTGATATATAAGGAAGTTAAAAATCCAAGATAATACGTAAATTGTAATGCGAACGAAATTTATGTTAGATTTACTGCGCGTGCGATCACTGTATAAAGCATACTAATGTTAGTATGTTAATAATTGTTATTCTTTACCATATAAATAAATGTAATTATATTCACCTGTCCTTTAATGAGAGTCATTAATTCATTGATGTTAATAAATAAATATTAATCACTGAAAGCAAATACTGTTGATTAAAGACAGTATTTGTTCGATTAAAATATCTATAAATGGAACTAATTAAATATTTCTCTACTTTGAAGAAATATTTTATTTGTGAAACCGAATAATTTATCAATGTCTTTATATTAATAAAATTTTTTGTTAAGACAATGAATTAATTTTATTAAATCAATTTTTGCAATATTCAATAAATTAAACTTTTATTTGAAAATATAAAATATTGAACTAATTTAATTTCAATATAGCATTATTATGATGAAATAATTAATTAGAAAAACAAATAGACATTTTAATTGATAATTTTTTTTGTTAAAACAATGAATTAATTTTATTGAATCAATCTTCGCGACATTTAATAAGTCAAATATTTAATTGAAAATACAAAATATTATTTGATTTAATTCTAATATGTATATTAATGTAATGAAATAATCAATTAGAAAAACAAATGGGCATTTTAATTGATAAAATTTTTTATAAAAACAATGAATTAATTTTATTGAATCAATCTTCGCGACATTTAGTAAATCAAATATTTATTTGAAAATACAAAATATTATTTGATTCAGTTACTATATGCATATTGATGTAATGAAATAAGCAATTAGAAAAACAAATATGCATTTGAATTAATAACAAATTTTTTTAAAACAATAAATTAATTTTATTCAACCAATATTTGTGATGTTTAGTAGAATCAAATATTTATTTTAAAAAATGAAATATTTATTTGACTCAATTAAAATATTTGTATTAATGTAACAAAATATTTTATGTGCCGCCCGCACCTAAGGGATTTCATTGATTCAATTAAGCCTTACTTAATCCAACTAAATTTTTTTCTCAGTGTAGCACAATTGAAAATTTCTTAATAGAGTTAAGAGAGCGCGCTCTCACTTTAAGTGCTCATAAATTGGTCAAAGAAATTCAACGTACAGCAATTAAAAAAGCTAAACTTTTAGCGAAAAATAATGACTTCCAATTAGTTATTCATGTCTATTTTGCATAAAATTGGACAGTTCTGCTTCAAAATGAATTCAAAGCTATCATTGGAGTAAAAACCAAATATTAATATTTACGTCAGTATGCTATTTTGGAAATGATAAAACAGTCAGTTATGTCACCGTCTCTGACGATATTAAACATGATTCGTCTCATGCCCTAATTGCTATAAATTTAATCATCGAAAACTTACAACAAAAACATATTGCGCAAGATCTTGATGAAATCATAACCATTTCCGATGGAGCTGCCCGATGAAGTCATTTTAAAAATAGATATCAATTCTATGAGCTTCAAAACTCAAAAGTAAACAGAAAATGGCTTTTTTCTGCAACAGGTCATGGTAAAGGCGCTTGTGTCGGTATTGGTGGTTTAGTTAAACATTATGCTACCACGCATAATCTGTCCAAGAAGAGTGCAGATTTTATTAGAAACGCTGAAAATTTCGCCACTCACGTGTCAAAATATACTCCGTCGATTAACATTCTTGTTATTCGCAAGGATGAGTTAGAAGTTTTTCGACAGACAAAAAAAATGGAATGGTTAGAAGATGCAAAAGAAACTAAAGGTATTCAAAAGATTCACTGTTGGAAAAGTGAACGAAACCAAATCTACACTGCCAAAACTTCGAGACATGAGTGGCAAGAAGTAAATTGAAAGGTTTTATTCAAATTCGGATTTTTTTATTGACATTAGTTCTCAATTCATTAGTGTTCATTTCTTAATTGTATCGCATATTATTTGTTCATTGAAAATGACCAAATAATATATTTTAGTATTCAAGAGATTCACCTTTTCAAAATTCAAAATTCAAATTTAAAATTCAAAATTCAAAATTCAAAGTAAATATATTTATTTAAAGTTTCAGCATTTTTTTTTAAACTTTATAAATCGTCATAACTTTGGTTCTAATTGATCAAAATATTCGATCCGGGGTTTATTTTAAAGATTATTGTTTATATTTTTGATATATTAATAAATAAAAGCATAAAAATAGTTGTAAGAACAAGTAAAGTTGGAAAAATAGTACGATACGCCATGGTATCAATGTTTTAAAATCGAAAATATGAAAAAAACGTTTAAAAATCTGTTAAAAAAAAATAAGGCAAAATCGCATATTTTCACCTTCCCTAAAAGTTAGTATTTTTTTATGTATAAAATCATATAAAAATTTAAAAAAAAAATAATATAGTTTTTGAGAAAATTGTGTTTGAAAAAAATCGTTTTTTTCGGTTTTTTGTAAATAACTCAGTAAGATCAAATTGTATTACAAAAATCGAAATTGCATTTAAAACTAGACAGAATTCCGCACATTTTCGTTAAAAGAACGCCCAAAAAGGTTAAAAATTAAAAAAGACGAAGCTATAATCATTTAAAAGTAGAGATTCATTTTCAATTTTTGAATTTTCGTTTTTACATCCAACACTAAAATTGCTGTAGTTGAAAAAAAAAAATTTATGAGCGTTCTACAAGGTAAATTTTATCTTCATATACATAATAGCAGGTATTTTTATTACTTAGGAGAAAAAAAAAATTTGATCAGTGACGGCCTGCATGAATCTGAATGGAATCAGCCATTGAATATTGTCATTTTATGCAAAGGATAACTTAGAATCATTCTTTATTCTTCTGTGAGGTGATGAAAGCAATTATTTTTTATTTTTAATTTTTTTTTGGCATAAATGATATTTTTGTTATATATGTATAAGGTATAACAAATAAAGTAGTAAGGAAAAGAAAACACAAGCGTGTATATACGGGTATAAGACACCTACACTCATGTAGTCGCATGATTCAATTTCTAATATACATATATATATGGGACATTTCACATCAACTGAGAGAGAAGAAAAATAAAAGTCACTGAAACTCTGAAAAATTATTCTTTTTGTTACTCAAAATATGTAAAAAAATTTTCAAGGATCTAGATTGAAAGGATCAAGAGCTACAGGACCGTGAAATTTTAAAATTTTTCAAAATTTTTGGAAAAGTCCCAATTTTATCATTTTTTTTCTGAAAATCCTGATGTTTTAGAGAAAAATCCACAAGAACACTTCTTGTTGTAAATGCAGAGAAGAGTTGGCGTAATTTTTTACAGACCTGAATTTTGCAGTTTTCTGATTGGTTCTTATATGTATAACATGGAAATTGAAATTATTCATTGTTCGCCTCTCAATAAATTGGCTTCCCAGGGCTTATTTTCTTCTATTTTTTATTAACTTTAAAATAAATTTTTGATTGTCTAAGTCAGAGCAACCAATAAGGAGTTATGACAGTTTAAAATATAAATTTTCATGTATTATTCATTTTTCTTATTGAAAATAGCCTATCATATACTAAACATAAGCATCTGGTTTTAATACTGGAAAGCTATTGAAATAAGCTTAGAAATCTTATAGTAGAATGTTATTTCTCAATTAGAAGCTTAATTATTAATTAAACATTACTCGTTATTATTATAATTACAATTACTTTCAAAAGGCAAATAAGACTTTGAGTTATTGTAAGCTTAATTAATTATTTTTTAATAACAATTTACTTATTTTAAAGAGTTGTTTCATCAATAAAAAAGAATAAATACATATTAAGTATTTTACTAGGCTTAACTTTCTATAAAAAGTATCTGTTAAATGGAAAATGATTATATAATTTTGGAACATACACTGTTAGAGGAAATGATAGTGGCTTCCATTATATCTAAATTCAGGATCTGTATCATCTTTAAAATGAGCTATTACAATTGGAGTACTGGAGTAATTTCATCAATACGAGGTACACCTTGAGTAATGTTCATAGATGCTACATGAGCGAAACGGAAAGTTTTCAAGGTTATTCAAGTGCCAGGTCCTCCAATACTTTGTGCAGCTAAAACACAAACTGCAGTGCCTTGATCAAGTTCTGCTTCCATATATTTATCCCTACTTGTATGAATAAATTTAACAAGTTGTGACACAGTAAAACGTACAATATACCTGTAAACTGGAGCATCTGGTTTAATATGCTGTCTAATCCTAGCAATTGTAATTGCAACTGATTTTAAAAATTGAGCTCATTCTTGCTTAAATTCTTCACTTATACAAGAATATTCCTCTGACATCAAAAGTTCAGAGGTTACTTTTATAACACCAGGGCCATCTAATGGATTTTCAATTTTGTATGCTGATATAGATTTAATATCATCAAGAACTCTTTTATAATCAACAAGATAGTCTTTGCCTCCGATGTACGATGGGTCCATAGAATCTACACCATAAAGAATTTGAAAAATATCACCAACAAAATTTTTAACTGTCATATCATAATGTAAACAAAGATCTTCTAAACTCTTACCAATCTTCTTTCCATGTATCCAGTTTCAGCAATTTTGATACACGATGACCTCTATTAGCTTGTTGTCCTACACAAGCAATCATTTGTAAAATATTAATAAAATTTCCCTTTGATCCTGATAATGCCATAACTCAGAGATTATTACTAGGATGAAGTTCTTTCAAACAGACTTTACCAGCATGGTCACGAATAACTGAAAGTTTCTTCAAAATCATGGTTTTAATACTTTCTTTTTTGAATCAACTAAGTTGACAAGGCAATCAACCATTTTTCATTTTATGAATACACTTAAAAGGAGAGCACCTCACCTCCGGGAAACGGATTTGGCTGAAACTGCAGGATATGATTTTTTGATGAAAAAAAATAAACCCGTGTTTTTTCTTTTCGTCAAGTAGGCCTCCTAGACAAGGATATAGACATTTTTTTTTAAATATGGTGAATAAGAGCCTTTATAAGAACTTAAATACCAAAGAATTAAGACTCCTACAAAAAATGCATATAAGATAAAATGAAGCACGGATTGAATGCTTCAATGAATTTAAGCTTTATTGCATTAAAAAATCTTTAGTGGTTCAAAAGTTACAGGCGATTAAAATATGTTAATGAAATAACGTGAAAAATTGATCATATTTTATATGCTAAAAATATTAAGTAAATACGTGGTAATATTTAATTAAGAATAACTTTCGAATAAGAAAAGCTTTTTTAATGCAACAAAGTTTAAATTAAAGCATTCAATTCGTGCTTCATTTTATCTTCTATGCATTTTTTTGTAAGAGTCTTAGTTCTTTGGTTATTTAAGTTCTTATAAAGGCTTTTATTCACCATATTTTTGAAAAAAAGTCTATATCCTTGTTTAGGAGGCCTATTCGACGAAAAGAAAAAACACGGGTTTATTTTTTTTTCATCAAAAAATCATATCCTGCAGTTTCAGCCAAATCCGTTTCCCGGAGGTGGGGTGCTCTCCTTGTTAGTACACTTTACATAGCTATTGTTAAATAATTCTTGTTTTTCTTCTAATCAACTGTGTCAAGAAAATATCATTTGATTCCAGAATCAAGTAAAATTTTTCTTCTATATCTCTCTGTCCAATGTCACCAGCAACTACAATTTTTTCAAGAATATTTTTCATGAAATTGAGGAGTTTTTATTTGTGAACAGTAACGTCGTAGTGAACAGAAACGATTGTCTCTTTTCATGTAAGGCTGATTCCATTTCAAATCGAACAGTCAGTATACACTCAAGTCATCAATTATTGCGCTAATGGAGTATGTTATTCTACCCTAAAAATAAGGGTATACGTATTTTATTATTTTGCTGAAATATCAAAATTGCATCAGATATGCACTTTTGAAAATTGCATACAAAAACTAAATGTTAAAACTGAAAATGTTGAGAATAACTTTAGAGGGCTATCGTTTTACCAATTTTCAATGAATTTTGGTAAACCTTGTTTTGTTTTATTATGTTTTAAGCCCTCTTCAATTCAGTGCAAGAAATTTAAAAAAAGACTAAAAAATGACTAAGATATGTGCATTTTACCAAAAAATGCACTTTTTATGCACATGCATTTTTCTCGAAAAACCCATTTTTTTTTTGCTGAAATTTTTTGTGCTCATAGAGGACCAAATTACCTATCTAATGGTACTTGGTTGATCCCATACTTATTTGTTTGAAGCGAGAAAAAAAATTCACAAATTTTATTGGTGAAAAATTTTTGTATATACGTTCGGAAATTTTAAGCAATGTAGATTTAAACACTATCCTTCTTTTAGCATTACCCAGGAACAACGACGTGGACGTGGAAGGTTTCTGTTCTCTTCGGGGTGCTTTTTTAAAGTGAGTTCCCCTTGCCTCTCACTGTTTGGATGCGTCAAAAATATAATTATAAATAATTACTTTTTTGCCATTCTAACCCCAAAATCTCAACTTCGTTGCTCTTTCCTGGCTCTCATGGCAAAAAATACGGTTTGCAACTGGTATGAAAAGGCTTTTTTACGAAACTCGTTACGACCCTCGCCTTCGGCTCGGGCCGTAAACTTCTCGTTTCGTAAATAAAGCCTTTTCATACCCGTTACAAAATGTACTATTTTAAGACACCCGTGTGCGAAACACAGTTTTTTGTGTCAGTATTCAGTGTGCGAAGCAGTCTTTTTACACACTGCGGTGCGCGAAAAATTTTAGAACCATTTGTCATTTTTTTTCGCTTAGCGCTGGCTTCATGTATGCAAGCTTTCTTTTATTTTTCTTCTCATACATAAAAAAAACTAACCAAAACATTTTGACATTGGAATAGTATATTTCGAAATATACTATATATATGCTATGTATATTTCTATTTTTAAATCAAACCAGATTTTAATTGAGTTAATAATGCTAAATATCAATTTAGTAATTGCAAGCACACCGTTAATGGATTCTTTCTCGTTGTTTTTTTTTGTTTTTATTGGAACATTTCAAAAGATTCGGGAAAGAATCAATTGACGTTAGGTGTATAGTCAATTTTATAATAAATGAAAAAAAATATTGAAATATTTGTACATTAAATAGTTTATCAATAAATGAATTGTTTACTTAAGTTTATTTGGTTGTTTTAAATTATTTATTTTATTCATTTAATTAGCAATATGTATTTTTTTTTGTAAATTTGTTATGTATATTTTTTTGTAACATATATTTTTTTTTATAATATATATATTTTTTTATATGTATTTTTATTTATAATATATTATTTACTCGTTTATTGTCACCTTCGCTTCGCTCAGGTGACAAACAAAACTCGTGGTTTGTTATGACCGTAAAAATGTCGTTGTCTGTGTTTCGCCCACGGTGTCTTAAAAAATAGTATATGCAACACGTGCGCGATGCGGTTCACACACTCGCCTTTTTTGTCGCCCTCGCTTCGCTCGGGCGACAAACTCGGCTCGTGTGTGAATCGCATCCTTCGCGCACTTGTTACGTAATATACTATTTTTTATTTTTGCACTTATTATTTTTAGTTCTAAGTGTAGCCTTACGACGTTTGACTTTTTTTTTCTTGTCTTTCACTTTAGTCAGTGCATGTATAGCTGTTCTGCCAACAAATATATTCGATTTCAATTCCCCAAGTTGTTTTAACCACATATGACTTTTTTGAATCCCATTATATTTAGGAACTATACTCCATTCAATATTTTTTTCTTTTCTAAATTTTTCAATCTCATTTATTGGTAATAATATGATTTTGATTGCACTGGTGTACTTTTGAACCCAATTTATAAAATCGTCAGCATTTTGTATCGATTCTTCATGAACTCTTTTTAAGTTATGTGAAGTAGCATAATGCTTTAGAAGCCCACCTATTTCATCAACGGCTCTTTTCCCATGACCAGTCGCAGAAAATAACCATTTCATTTGATAAGAAAAATGTTTGAATTCATGTAGCTGAAAACGATTTTTAAATTGGCTTGAAGCTCCATCTGATATAATAGTGACTTTAGTAACTAAATCATTTTTCATAAGATCGATAATTTTATTTATTGCTAATAGCGCATATGCAGTATCATGCTTTTTGTCGTCACTAACGATCGCAAAGCTTTGCGTTATCTCTCCTTGGTAACAGACTGCAGTAAAAATAGAAATTTGGTTATTTACCCAATGATTTCCCTGAACCGCTTTATTATTTATTACAGACCAATTTTCTGCAAAATCAACGTGGATAATTAACTTAGTAGGATCAGCTTTACCTTCTTCTTTTTCTTTTTTTATAGCTTCACGTTGAATATTTTTATAGCACTGCGTGATTTAAATCCGCGCTTAAATCCCGCTGAGCCGAGAGTTAAACGATAAATTTTTACGCTGTTCAATAATGAATATGATGCTGAATTCACTTAAAACACGCACTTATAATAAGCGATATTTTGAGATCTGGATTATTTTTAAAAGTTTATTCATCGATAATAATAAAGTGTAGATTATTGCAACTCTTTTATATCGACATTTTTCAAAATAAATAACAATTATAAGCGTGTAAAATACGTGTAAAACCAAAATTAATATCAGTGTAACATATGAAGCGAAGAGGTAGTCATTTCGACGCTCTAAGACTCAGTCGCGTCTGTGATTCCCCTAAACGCAACTGCTAATACAATACATAAGTTACCAATTGTCGCTCCTACGGCCCTAATACATATATGAAAGGAAATTTAGATTTTTATTATTACAGAATTAATTTCAACAGTTTGACATAATGTTATTTTATGTTTTATATAATATTATTAGTTTTTTTTCTATTTATTATTCGCGAAGTGCTTAAATTTTGTTTTTTTTTTCAGTTTTCGCTTTTTTTTACGATTTATTATTCGTAGAATGCCTAGTTTTGCTAGTACATAGAATTCGTTTTTTTAATGAATTATCATTCGTGGAGTGCATAGCCTTTGTTTATTATTGAATTTTGAGAGTATAGATGTAGTGCGGCGGATTTAAATCACTCGAGCTATAAAATAGTATACGATACTCGCGACTTAAATTCACCTATTATTGCACGGCGTTTAGGACCCTCGCTGACGCTCGGGCCCTAACCTCGCCGTGTAATAATAGGTGATTTAAGTCGCCCGTATCGTAATATACTATAATGTGATACCCTCACTACCGGGGCAATAATTGCATTCTTGCAAGAAACACGAATCAGATGGTTCAGAACACAACATTGCGTTAGTTATTTCTGAACGAATTAAATATAATTCAGAATTATTATCGACTCTTAAACGAATTAAACTTGTAAGAAACAGTTCAAAATTTTCGCAATGTACACAAAGACAAGTTTCCTTCACAGGGCTTGTTAAGACGAAACTTGGTCTTAGACTATAGAATTTCGATTTTCCTATTTGTAAGTTTGGATTTTCTTGTCTTAATTGACTATATGTTTCTTTTAAGCTTCGAGTAAGAAACCGTTTAACTTTTTTAGTTTTTGTATTATTAACTTTAACAGTAACAACATCAGATTTATTTGGACTTTGTCTACTACAATTAAAATCATCATTGAAAAAATATTCCATAGCGATATTTTTTGTATTTTCATCAATAGGATGACCAGTATATGAATCTGGCTCCGAATAAACTCCTTTATTTTTCACGAGATTTCTTGATTTATTTATCATATACTCGCTTATATTCGGGAATAGTGAGCAAATTTTTATTTTGCTTAATTTTGAAGGTAGTAGAGTTAGAAGTTTTATTTTCTCCGAAACAGAAGAACATTTTTCTAAAGCCGATTTAAAATTTCCTACAAATTCGTTCTAATAGTTTTCTTTCGAACTTTTGTCCGATTCTATTGATTCAACTGAAATGCCATACGCATCTTCTAATTTACTTCCGAAAGTAGCAGAAAAAGCTGAAATTAAAGATTTTTTCTTTTTAGATACGTAATTTTCTGTTAAATTTTTAGGTATTGCAGTTTTTCTTTTTAGCGGCGAGACGCATTGAAATAAAATTGTATTAATACTCTCGTTTAATTCCTGTATTCGTTCGGGTGTCTTGGGGATAAAATCATCATGTTTTCCGCTAAAAAGTTCAGTGATTTCATTTTCAGATGTAGATTCAAGATCACTTAAAATCATTTTTGATATGCGTTCATGGCAATTTTTGCATACATTAGTAGAGGGCAGTATCTTTAAATCTGGATAAAGCTGTGCCATATTAATGGCCAAATCTTCCAACGGTCTAAAACGTAAATTTCTGCTTTTATAAACTACCTTCTTATGCATTTGAAAAAAATCGGGACATCGAATTCTTGTAGAAGAGTGAATTTCGGACATCGTAATTGCAGAGTTTTGTTTACTTTTTCACAAGTCCGAAAAGTACCTTTCAAAGCAGACGTAAGAATAACTAGCTTGTATATAACAATTCTAATATGCTGTTTTGGTTACGCGAGGTATTTGTCCGCGAATGAGCCTCCTATTGTCTGTACATCGAAACGTACATAATATAGATATACACGAATAGAATTATTATTTTCCATTTTTTAATATTTATTTTTATATTAAGAATTTTTATATATATATATATATATATATATATATATATATATATATCACTATTGATGATATATACATACATACAAAGGTAAACAAATAATGAGCGAAGCATGCGACAGCGTTGGAATGAACATTGCTTAAGACTTTCGAACGTATACACAAAAATTTTTCACCAATAAAATTTGTGAATTTTTTTTCTCGCTTCAAACAAATAAGTACGGGATCAACCAAGTACCATTAGATAGGTAATTTGGTCCTCTATGAGCACAAAAAATTTCAGCAAAAAAAAATGGGTTTTTCGAGAAAAATGCATGTGCATAAAAAGTGCATTTTTTGGTAAAATGCACATATCTTAGTCATTTTTTAGTCTTTTTTTAAATTTCTTGCACTGAATTGAAGAGGGCTTAAAACATAATAAAACAAAATAAGGTTTACCAAAATTCATTGAAAATTGGTAAAACGATAGCCCTCTAAAGTTATTCTCAACATTTTCAGTTTTAACATTTAGTTTTTGTATGCAATTTTCAAAAGTGCATATCTGATGCAATTTTGATATTTCAGCAAAATAAAAAAATACGTATACCCTTATTTTTAGGGTAGAATAACATACTCCATTAGCGCAGTAATTGGTGACTTGAGTGTATACTGACTGTTCGATTTGAAATGGAATCAGCCGTAAACAATATCCAGTACTGGTTTATCAAAATATTAATTATATCTTACTGATTTAATTTTTATACACTTTAGACTATTAGCAAGTAAAAACCTAACCTTGGTAAAGCAACACGTATGAATTTTTAACGGCATGTCGGAGCTGCAGCAATCAAGTTTTGCTTTTTTTATTTTATCAATATCTTTTTAAATTCTTAAATTAAACAAATATAATGACTTGTCCGTACTAAAGCTATATTAATACAATAATTTTTGTTAAAATAAAAAAATCATTTGTACTTGTTATTTTTTTATGAGCTTAGATTGGAAATTAGATATCGAACTCGACAAACCTAACCTTAAAATACGATACATTGAAAGTTTTTATTATAACTTTAAATGTATAATATTTTGGTGAATTTCTTGAGTTGTCCGCACTAGAGTTTAATCTTACAAATTTTTTCTTTGTAGCAAAGAAACTCGATTAAACGCATCGTTTATTCATAAGTTAGGATTGGAAATATTATTAGAAGGCGGACAGCTTCGTCATGCTCTTAAGTAAAAAATTAAGTCAATTATTTACTGAATAACATTACTTCCTTGTGGGCCCGAATTGGAAGTCGATCCTCATACTCAATCTCAAACCTCATTATGTCTTTGTCTGTATCATGATAAAAACTCATTATATACTTGTCTCTTGGGATTCAGACACTACTATAAATTCCAGTCATTGTCATGAACTATATGCGTAGAGTTTTTTATGAACCAACGGTGCTATTTACATATTTATTAAAAAAAACGAATTATTGATTTGATACGCAAATAACAAGCATTCGTTTAGTATAATAATATATTAGATTACAAAGAATCAGAAAATCCAATATCAAGTACATACATAGATATCCATAGATACTCCTAGTAGCCATCTTCATAGAGTATAAACAGACTATTCTTTAGTTTTTTAAGCAGAAAACTGCAATTGCTATTAAATAATTATTCTTATTTATATTGAAAATAGTGGATTTATATTAATAAATATAATTGCTATCTCCATAGAGTCTAGGTACTTAAAAATCTTTCAACACAATAGTTAACAAGTCTGACAATGTATATTATGTTAGCTCTGAAAGTGATGAAAGCAATAATCTTATTTTAAACTGCACAGAAATTCAAAAGGAGCTTCCAGTATTGGTGATATTAGAAAATTGAATAATCAATCTCCATGCTCAAAAGAAAATGTAATAGTAACCTACTAACTAAACACTTTGAATAATAAGCAAAAAAGTAAATCTTGTTCCAATTTAAAACATATTTCAGAGAAAGATTACTTTTTTTTATGTAGATCACCAGGAGATCACCACATAAATATTTGTATTATCATATCATTGACACACTGACAATGCGTATTCGTTTCTGCTATAACCTATGCATAAATAAATTTAAATTTGCAGATAGATGCTTATAGAAGCGTACTTCCTTGGTTAGACTGACCAGGAGAGCGTCTGAGTTGCGGGTCACAGATCTTGATGCAACTTCGGGATAAGTATTAAGGTACCAAAACATGAATAAAGCCACAGCGGTACGGTCTAACGCTTCGAAAAACTGGAGTTATGGACGATTATAGTCTTATTTTCAGAAAAATATGAAAAAAGAACTCCTAATTGAAGTGTAAATAATTCTGTCTAGAAATGTCTTTAATAAATCCACAATAACTTAAATGAAAGCAGAGAAAGCAAGCTTTAATTTGCCAGTTTCTGAATTAAAAAATAATAATTAGAACTAAAGTTATGCTTACTGAAAGTTGAGCAGTAAGAGAGTACCAAAAATAGTCTAAATTTTGAAGAATGGTGATTTTTAGTACTTTTTTGATGCTTAACTTTAAACAAGCATAACTTTAGTTCTAATTATTATTTTTTTAATTCGGAAACTGGCAAATTAAAGCTTGCTTTCTCTGCTTTCATTTTAGTTATTGTGGATTTAATAAAGACATTTCGAGACAGAATTATTTACACTTCAATTAGGAGTTCTTTTTTCATATTTTTCCGAAAATAAGACTATAATCGTCCATAACTTCAGTTTTTCGAAGCGTTAGACCGTACCGCTGTGGCTTTACTCATATTTTGGTACCTAAATACTTATCTCAAAGTTTCATCAAGATCTGTGACCCGCAACTCAGACGCTCTCCTGGTCAGTCTAACCAAGGAAGTACGCTTCTATAAGCATCTATCTGCAAATTTAAATTTATTTATGCATAGGTTATAGCAGAAACGAATACGCATTGTCAGTGTGTCAATGATATGATAATACAAATATTTATGTTTAAAATGGTGCAATTTCAGTGGTTGTAAATGTATGTAATAGTGCAAAGTACATTTAATTATAAAATTTATAATTGAACAATTTTATACTAGTAAGAACATGATTTGATAAAGTATTTTTAGTAAATAATAGCTGTAGCAATCTTTTTTTCAATTTAGATTTTGGCTTAATCTAAAAATGTTTGAAGCTGTTCAGTATTATTTCTTCTTAATAAGTATTATTAATCGCAGTTTAAGTTTTCTCTCTGCTTTTATTAGAATAAAAAGAGAAATTAAAGAGGGATGTTTTAAAAGAATTTGCTTTTATAATTAAAAAATCAAATGGATCTATCCAGCAAACATTGGTTTTGAATTACTTGGACTTGTTCTTACTAATGCGCTAACAGTTATTGTAGCTAGAAATTTGTTCATTTAATTGTCCTGATGGAATGATACTTTTGATTTGTAAGAAATGCGATTTGGCTTGTTCAGAAATTTCATTTTTAAGATTAGCATTTTGGTGGACCTATTTCAATTATTGATGTTTATGTGCAGATAATAGGTACAAGATGGATACTATTGGTTATGTGATGAAACAATGGAAGGTGGAATTTTAGCTCTTATTGGTAATCATTTAGGAGAATTGATATTTTATACAATAAATCAAAAAGCTTCAAGAATCAAAATTCATGCGTGTTGCTTTACCAAGGTTATGTTTTTACTTGCTAATAGTCTAAAGTGTATGAAAATTAAATCAGCAAGATATGATTAATATTTTGATAAACAAATACTGGATATTGTTTACATGAAAAGAGATAATCGTTACTGTTCACTATGACGTTACTGTTCACAAATGAAAACTCCTTAATTTCATAAGAAATATTCTTGAAAAAATTGTAGTTGCTGGTGACATTGGACAGAGAGATATAGAAGAAAAATTTTACTTGATTCTGGAATCAAATGACATTTTCTTGACACAGTTGATTAGAAGAAAAACAAGAATTATTTAACAATAGCTATGTAAAGTGTACGAAGTATATTCATAAAATGAAAAATGGTTGATTGCCTTGTCAACTTAGTTGATTCAAAAAAGAAAGTATTAAAACCATGATTTTGAAGAAACTTTCAGTTATTCGTGACCATGCTGGTAAAGTCTGTTTGAAAGAACTTCATCCTAGTAATAGTCTCTGAGTTATGGCATTATCAGGATCCAAGGGAAGTTTTATTAATATTTTACAAATGATTGCTAGTATAGGACAACAAGCTAATAGTGGTCATCGTGTATCAAAATTGCTGAAATCGGATACATGGAAAGAAGATTGGTAAGAGTTTAGAAGATCTTTGTTTACATTATGATATGACAGTTAAAAATTTTGTTGGTGATATTTTTCAAATTCTTTATGGTGTAGATTCTATGGACCCATCGTACATCGGAGGCAAAGACTATCTTGTTGATTATAAAAGAGTTCTTGATGATATTAAATCTATATCAGCATACAAAATTGAAAATCCATTAGATGGCCCTGGTGTTATAAAAGTAACCTCTGAACTTTTGATGTCAGAGAAATATTCTTGTATAAGTGAAGAATTTGAGCAAGAATAAGCTCAATTTTTAAAATCAGTTGCAATTATAATTGCTAGGATTAGACAGCATATTAAACCAGATGCCCCAGATTACAGGTATATTGTACGTTTTACTGTGTCACAACTTGTTAAATTTATTCATACAAGTAGGGATAAATATATGGAAGCAGAACTTGATCAAGGCACTGCAGTTTGTGTTTTAGCTGCACAAAGTATTGGAGGACCTGGCACTTGAATAACCTTGAAAACTTTCCGTTTCGCTCGTGTAGCATCTATAAACATTACTCAAGGTGTACCTCGTATTAATGAAATTACTCCAGTACTCCAATTGTAATAGCTCATTTAAAAGATGATACAGATCCTGAATTTAGATATAATGGAAGCCACTATCATTTCCTTTAACAGTGTATGTTCCAAAATTATATAATCATTTTCCATTTAACAGATACTTTTTATAGAAAGTTAAGCCGAGTAAAATACTTAATATGTATTTATTCTTTTTTATTGATGAAACAACTCTTTAAATTAAGTAAATTGTTATTAAAAAATAATTAATTAAGCTTACAATAACTCAAAGTCTTATTTGCCTTTTGAAAGTAATTGTAATTATAATAATAACGAGTAATGTTTAATTAATAATTAAGCTTCTAATTGAGAAATAACATTCTACTATAAGATTTCTAAGCTTATTTCAATAGCTTTCCAGTATTAAAACCAGATGCTTATGTTTAGTATACGATAGGCTATTTTCAATAAGAAAAATGAATAATACATGAAAATTTATATTTTAAACTGTCATAACTCCTTATTGGTTGCTCTGACTTACACAATCAAAAATTTATTTTAAAGTTAGTAAAAAATAGAAGAAAATAAGCCTTTGAAAGCCAATTTATTGAGAGGCGAACAATAAATAATTTCAATTTCCATGTCATACATATAAGAACCAATCAGAAAACTGCAAAATTCAGGTCTGTAAAAAATCACGCCAACTCTTCTCTGCATTTACAACAAGAAGTGTTCTTATGGATTTTTCTCTAAAACATCAGGATTTTTAGAAAAAAAATGATAAACTTGGGACTTTTCCAAAAATTTTGAAAAATTTTAAAATTTCACGGTCCTGTAGCTCTTGATCCTTTCAATCTAGATCCTTGAAAATTTTTTTACATATTTTGAGTAACAAAAAGAATAATTTTCCAGAGTTTCAGTGACTTTTATTTTTTTGCTCTCTCAGTTGGTGTGAAATGTCCCATATATATAACTTTTCTGGGAATCAAATTACACTATATACAGACTAAGCTCACAAAAAAGTGAGTACACTTTTGACCAGACCACTTCTTGGATGTGTGAGTGTAGGTTATATTGGTTGAGTGTGGGTGTGTTGGATGCATCATTTTGGGATTAGAGGGTGTGGATGTATGGAATCTAACGACTGCTGGTGTGGTCCTGGAATTTGGGGTTTGCAATTCATGGTACAAAGCTGCGTTTTCATGCAGCGATTTATCACAAACTAAAGCATTATCGGTGAAACGGCTATAAATTTTTAGCGACGTGTTGTAGAATACAAGGACGAATCGCCAAAAGTTAAAAAAATTTTAGTCCGCTAGCGATAATTCGCTCAAATCGTAGCGATTATATCGCTGCGTGAATTTGGAGTTTGAGTATGTGGGTAGGTGGATCTAAGGTATGTGAGGATATGTGGTTTGTGTGTGTTTATTAGCTACATGAGTTTGTGGTTACAGAGGTTGTCTATTTGAGGTTTCAGGTTTCTAAGTTTGGAAATTGTGGATTACAGTTCGTGCGGTTAGGGGTTGTAGGCTCAGAGTGTGTGGGTTTGACTATTGTGGGTGTAGTGTGTAAAGGTATGTGGTTTAGGTAGGTATGATGCTCATGTAGGTTGGGAGTTTAAGAGGTGTTAATTGGAGCTCGTGGGTTTTGAGTTTGTAGGTTTGGGATTTGTGGGTATGGGATATATAGATTCGTGGATGTGTTGATGTGGGTAATTTAGATTTGGAGTTCACCGGTGTGGTTTAAATGGGTTTAAAGAATCCATCGGCTTATAGTTTGTGGGCTGTTGGATACGGTGCAGTGTGCATCGGTGTGAGTTTCATGACTGTACTGGGTTTCGGGTTTGTGAGAATGGGATATATCGGTGAGTGGGTTAAGGGTTTGTGGATTTCATGGTACTCGGTGAGTGAGTGTGTTCTTATATGGATTGAATGGGTAAGCGGAGTGTGTTGGTTCCGGGTATGTGAGCTTAGGGTTTATGCGTGTGGGGAGTGTTAGTATGTGTAATGCATGGTTCGGGGGTGTGTGAGAATGCGTTTCTGAGTTTAAAGTGTGAAAAAGGTGTGTTTATGAGCTCAAGGTTGATTTCATTATAAAAAAAAAAAAAAGAAAAAAAACAAGCTTTTTCCATAAAGTTACCCTATTAAAAAAGTTCGTGCTGATTCTGTACTAATTTTACACTGAACTCAGTATGTGATTCGTACTGTATAGACGTAGAATCAGCATGATATTCACATAAAATCCGTACTGAGCGAATTCTGAAAAAAGTCTCAAAACGCAATGCGAATAACGTACGAAATTTGTACTAATAAGGTTAAAAAACTATACGAAATTCGTGTAAAATCAGTATAAAATCTGCGAATGCATATTTAGGTATATATTCAGTAAACCTACTTAGCACGTAATCAGTAAAAAATCAGTACACCGTTTGTACAATTTTGAAGCCCAGTCTGTACTTAATTTGATTAAAATAAATGTTCAATTGGTATTGATTGACCGTAAAATCTGTACAAATTCCCAAATTAGGCATTAGAATGTAGAATAATGAAATGATCTCAGTACAAATTCAGTATGAAAATAGTACGTGATTGGTTCAAAATTATAACTGATTTCATACACAAACTTCTTACAATATGTCGAGCAATATGTGATTAATTCATACTGAAATTGCATAAATTCTATGCGAAATTTTAGACTAGGGTTCAGACGGAATGATTATAATATCTCAATACGAATTCAATACGAAAACAGTACGTAATTTGTCCAAAAACTGAACAAAATTCGTTTAAAATCTTACGGCAATACGTGGTTTTCCACACAGCATGAAAGATTGCTGCAAGGTTGCTGCAAGGTTTCATGAAAGTTTCGAAACTTCGCAGCAACCTTTCATGAAAGATTGCAGCAACATTTATATGTCCGCGCTAGAACCCGGTTGAAATATTTCTAAAAACCTCGCAGCAATCTTTCAGAAAACCTCGCAGCAACCTTTCATGAAAACCTCACAGCAATATTTCAGGAAATGTAACAGAAACATTTCAAGAAACCTTGCAGCAATCTTTTAGAACACTTCGCCGCAACCTTGCAGGAAACCTCGCAGCAATCTTTCAGGAAATGTAACAGAAACATTTCAAGAAACCTCACAGGAATCTTGCGGGAAAAATAGCAAAAACATTTCAAGCAACCACACAGCAATTTTTCAGAAAATCTCACCGTAACCTTGCAGAAAACCTCGTAGCAACCTTTTATGAGATATTGCAGCAACATTTATTTGTCCGCGCTAGAACCCGGTTGAAATATTTCTAAAAACCTCGCAGCAACCTTTCATGAAAACCTCGCAGCAACATTTCAAGAAACCTTGCAGCAATCTTTCATGAAAGGTTTCTCGTAATATTTCATGAAATTTTTCCCAAATTTTGCCGCGAACAACGCTCATACCTTTCCGTATGGTTTCCTGCAATATTTTGTAAAATATTTCTTAAATCTTGCCAAAAGCTTGCTGCAGTAATATTTAATAGTAGGCAGGATTTTCTATCCTTGTGTGATAAAGTTTTTCTTATTTGCTTAAGTATCAATCGTTGTATCTATAAATTACTAGTTGAGCGCAATAGTATTATTATCAATATTTGTGCACAAGAAGAAAAAATTCCTCAGCATCGTTTTTGAGAAAAGTAGAGAATATTGAAATAAAAGGTTTTGTTTCTAATATTTATGCATTCTTTACTTTTTTCAATAACAAATCGATGGATTTTTTTACCCTACGCATAAATATTTATAATAATAGCATACTCATTGCGCTTAACTTCCCGTTTACAATACAACCACAGCAATAAATACTTGAGTAAATAACAGGAAACCAAATATAAGGCAAGAACAGCGAATCTGGACTGCTCTTAGAATCTTTTATAAAAACTTGCGAAATTATTGCTGAAACTGTTTATGAAAGGTTTGCTGCAATTTCATTTTGAAATTATTCATGAAACTTTGCTGATACTTTTTGTGAAACGCTTTTCTGGAATATTTTATAAAGATTGCCAAAAATATGGTAATAACCATTGGCGAAATGTACATAGCAATATTTTTTGTGATATCTTAGAAATCTTGTCAAAAACCTTGCAGAAATCTTACTGCAACTTTTAACAAAAGATACATCGTAATATTTCATAAAATATTCATCAAATTTTGCTGGAAACCTCGTTGAAACCTTTCATAAAAGGTATCTTGCAATATTTCGTAAAATGTTTCTAAAATCTTGCACGAACCTTGCTGCAACCTTTCATCAAAGGTCTCTTGCGATATTTCGTAAAATGTTCCCCAAATCTCGCTAGGAACCTCACTGAAACCTTTCATGAAAGGTTTCTTGCAATATTTAATAAAATATTTCTAAAATCTTGCAGGAACCTCGCTGCAATCTTTCATGAAAGGTTTCTTGCAATATTCCATGAAAAGTTCCCCAAATCTTGCTGGAAAACTCGCTGAAACCTTTCATGAAAGGTTTCTTGCAATATTTCATGAAATGTTTTTAGAATCTTGCAGAAACCTCGCTGCAACCTTTCGTGAAAGGTTTCTTGCAATATTTAATAAAATGTTTCTAAAATCTTGCAGGAACCTCGCTGCAATCTTTCATGAAAGGTTTCTTGCAATATTCCATGAAAAGTTCCCCAAATCTTGCTGGAAAACTCGCTGAAACCTTTCATGAAAGGTTTCTTGCAATATTTCATGAAATGTGTTTAAAGTCTTACAGAAACCGCGCTGCAACAATTCATGAAAGGTTTCTTGCAATATTTCACAAAATATTTCTAAAATCTTGCAGAAAACTTGCTGCAACCTTTCATGAAAGGTTCCTTGCAATATTCCATGAAGTGTTTTCTAAATTTTGCTGAAAACCTCGCTGAAACATGTCGTGAAAGTTTTCGTCCAATATTTCATGAAATGTTTCTAAAATCTTGCAGAAACCTCGCTGCAACCTTTCGTGAAAGTTTTCTTGCAATATTTCATGAAATATTTCTAAAATCTTGCAGAAACCTCGCTGCAACCTTTCATGAAAGGTTTCTTGCAATATTCCATGAAATAATTTCTAAATCGTGCTGAAAACCTCGCTGCAACCTTTCGTGAAAGTTTTCTTGCAATATTTCATGCAATATTTCTAAAATCTTACAGAAACCTCGCTGCAATCTTTCATGAAAGGTTTCTTGCGAAATTTCATGAAATATTTCTAAAATCTTGCAGAAACCTTGCTGCAACCTTTCATGAAAGGTTCCTTGCAATATTTTATAAAATGTTTTCTAAATTTTGCTGGAAACCTCTATGCAACCTTTCATAAAAGGTTTCTTGCAATATTTCATGAAATATTCCTAAAATCTTTCAGAAACCTCGCTGCAACCTTTCATGAAAGGTTTCTTGCAATATTCTATGAAATGTTTTCTAAATCTTGCTGGAAACCTCGCTGAAACATGTCATGAAAGTTTTCTTGCAATATTTCATGAATTGTTTTTAAAATCTTGCAGAAACCTCGCTGCAACCTTTCATTAAAGGTTTCTCGCAATATTTCATGAAATGTTTTATAAAACCTTGCAAAAACCTCGCTGCAACCTTTCATGAAAGGTTCCTTGCAATATTGCTTGAATTATTTTCTGTAACCTTGTAGCAAGTTTGCAGCAATACCACACTGAAATGTTTCATGAAACCTCTTAGCAATGTTAAGAGAAGATTGCTGCAATCTTGTGACAATATTTCAGTGAAAGTTTCACTGCAATATTTCATGCTGTGTGGGTTATCAGTACTGAATTTGAATAAAATACGTACAGGATTCGAGATCAAGCAATAAAATATGGAATAATTAGGTAAAGTTGATGCAAATTCAGTACGAAAACAGTACGTAATTCATACAAAATTATAACTGATTTCACACACAATCTTTTTACAATACGTGATTAATTCATACTGAAATTCCATAAATTATATGCGAAATTTGAGACTAGGGTTCAGACAAAATGATTATATTATGTCAATACGAATTCAATACAAAAACGGTACGTAATTTGTAGAAAAACTGAACAGAATTCGTTCGAAATCTTACGGCAATACGTGGTTTATCAGTACTGAATTTGAATAAAATACGTACAGGATTCGAGATCAAGCAATAAAATATGGAATAATTAGGTAAAGTTGATGCAAATTCAGTACGAAAACAGTACGTAATTCATACAAAATTATAACTGATTTCACACACAATCTTTTTACAATACGTGATTAATTCATACTGAAATTCCATAAATTCTATGCGAAATTTGAGACTAGGGTTCAGACAAAATGATTATATTATGTCAATACGAATTCAATACAAAAACGGTACGTAATTTGTAGAAAAACTGAACAGAATTCGTTCGAAATCTTACGGCAATACGTGGTTTATCAGTACTGAATTTGAATAAAATACGTACAAGATTCGAGATCAAGCAATAAAATATGGAATAATTAGGTAAAGTTGATGCAAATTCAGTACGAAAACAGTACGTAATCGATAGAAAATTATAACTGATTTTTCACACAATCTTTTCACAATACGCGATTAATTCATACTGAAATTGCATAAATTCTATGCGAAATTTGAGACCAGGTTTCAGACAAATATTTTATTGCTAAATCTCGAATCCTGTACGTATTTTATTCAAATTCAGTACTGATAAACCACGTATTGCCGTAAGATTTTGAACGAATTCTGTTCAGTTTTTCTACAAATTACGTACCGTTTTTGTATGGAGTTCGTATTGAGATAATATAATCATTTTGTCTGAACCCTAGTCTCAAATTTTGCATAGAATTTATGCAATTTCAGTATGAATTAATCACGTATTGTAAAAAGATTGTGTGTGAAATCATTTATAATTTTGTATCAATTACTTACTGTTTTCGTACTGAATTTGTACTGAGTTTATTTCATGATTCTACATTCTAATGCCTAATTTGGGAATTTGTACAGATTTTACGGTCAATCAATACTAATTGAACATTTATTTTAATAAAATTAAGTACAGACTGGGCTTCAAAATTGTACAAACGGTGTACTGATTTTTTACTGATTACGTGCTAAGTAGGTTTACTGAATATATATCTAAATATGCATTCGCAGATTTTATACTGATTTTACACGAATTTCGTATAGTTTTTTAACCTTATTAGTACAAATTTCGTACGTTATTCGCATTGCGTTTTGAGACTTTTTTCAGAGTTCGCTCAGTACGGATTTTATGTAAATATCATGCTGATTCTACGTCTATACAGTACGAATCACATACTGAGTTCAGTGTAAAATTAGTACAGAATCAGCACGAACTTTTTGAATAGGGTATACAAAAATTATGTGCTAAAATTTCTTTTTACAATTGTACTTATCAGGAGAGTGTCTGAGTTGCGGGTCATAGATCTTGATGCAACTTCGGGATAAGTATTTAGGTACCAAAATATAAATAAAGCCACAGCGGTACGGTCCAATGCTTCGAAAAACTGAAGTTATGGACAATTATAGTCTTATTTTTGAAAAAATATGAAACAAGAACTCCTAATTAAAGTATAAATAATTCTGTCTAGAAATGTCTTTAATCAACCCACAATAACTAAAATAAAAGCAGAGAAAGCAAGCATAACTCTAGTTCTAATTATTATTTTTTAATTCGGAAACTAGCAAATTAAAGCCTGCTTTCTCTGCTTTCATTTTAATTATTGTGGATTTATTAAAGACATTTCTAGACAGAATTATTTACACTTCAATTAGGAGTTCTTTTTTCACATTTTTCTGAAAATAAGACTATAATCGTCCGTAACTTCACTTTTTCGAAGCGTTACCGCCGTGGCTTTACTCATATTTTGGTACCTTAATACTTATCCCGAAGTTGCATCAAGATCTGTGACCCGCAACTTAGATACTCTCCTGATTACAATTAAAAAATATGTAGGAAAAAGTTAATCTGGTTAAGAGTACACTCTTTTTTCTGAGATTCAATGTTATTGTAGGCTTAAATATTTCTCGGTTTTAAATATGCGTGAAAAATGTATTTTTTTTTCATTTATTACATTATGATAAGTCCATAAACTTAAGAAATAAGAATATATAGCATATAGAAAATAAATTGACTATTTATTAAAAAAAAGGTCTTGTTGAACATAACAACGTAGTAGATTTTCCAATTGGAATTCCAGTTAGAAATATCTACTTTACTATGTATTTCCTGATTATATCAATTTTTCCTCGACCATGTTATTACTTTAATAAAAATAATCACTAGAATTTAGGTGCAACTAAATAATTTTCTGCCCTCTGGCCGGAAAGCGGCAACTTCCTGGCCGCTGCCCAAAACGAAGTTGCCGCTTTCCGGCTCCGTCGAGCAGAAAAGTGAATTACTGCTATTAATGCTAATTTTCTTATATAAGAAATAGTATATTACAATCCATGGCCAGTAAAAAAAAGAGCCTCGGTCGACAATTACATGTGATATTCTTTTTTTTACTGGCCATGGGTTGTAATATACTATTTGTTATATAAGAAAATTAGCATTCAATGTTAATAAAGTTAAATGCATTTATAATAAATAATCGATTGATAATAAGTTATTATAAAAAATAAATAATAAATAAAAACTTATAAAATTAATTTACTTGTATAAGAAAATTTAATTTTTTATTCAAATAAATTTTTATGAAAAATCAATTAGTACTTTGTTTACGAATAATATTCTTTTTGTAAACAAAATTTAATTTTTTTAAACAAAAATAATTTTATTAGATTTTGTATGAAGGGAATAATTTATTTCAATATTTACTCACGTTTTTCTTAATAAATTATTTTTAGTATATAATCCACTCATTATTAAATTAAAAAAAAATGTTTCTTTATTATTAATGTAATGAGTTCAATAACTTTTTTAAATTAATTGATTGTTTATTATTGATTGGTTGAATTTTTTTTTACTATGAATGATTTAAGGAGGTTGGGTAGATCTCTTGCGGGGCAGTCGGTGCGAGGGGTAGTCCTATGCTTATACATAGGAGTTTGATCGCGATACCAACTTCAGATAAAAAAAATTTACTTCCTTAAATATTAAATTTATGAATGAAATCATAAAAAAATTACTACCATATTGCTTTTTTAGTATTAAAAATTTAAATATTTACTTTTAATAGAAGTTAAAGTTTACATTATTTATTTAAAAATTATTTAAAAATAGTCGCAAATGGAGAGTGAAATCTGGCAACGCCGCGCTATAGTTTTTTTTTCTTTGAGGTCGCACCTTCTACTGGTAACAGACAACATTACGAATAGATCGATCTGTTGTTATTACTTTCGCGAGTAATAATCATGAACGAATTTCCAAGGTATAAAGGAAAAATAATGACCCAGAAACAGTTCAAAAGACGGATGAAACAAATAAAAAGTGGCAAAATGCGAAAAAAGCAAAAAGTGCAAGATGATAGTGAGATAAATGACTCTATTCTAGAAGGACGTCGTATCGTTGAATTGAAGGTTATGGCACAACATCTCTATTGCACATTTTGCAAAGAAATTCTTTCTTTGGAGGATACAGAAGAAGAAATAAAAAAAGGATTAGCATCTTTATTGAAAGTTAAGTGTAGAAAATGCCTGACAATTTCAGTTGTGCCGACAAGCAAGACACATGTAGGAGATTTGAATTCTAATAAACAACTTTTATATGATACAAATACAAAGGCTGTTCTCAGTAAGATTATGATAATTTTTGTGCTAGTTAAATTATGTTATGTAAATGTTTTATTAGTTTTTACGTTTTTGTTAGGTGCACTTCATTCAGGCTTTGGACATACAGGAGTGGATAAGTTTCTACATGTTATGAACATACCAAATATGAGTAATAAAACATTCAAGAATTATGAGAGAGAAATTGGACCTATTGCTGAGAATATAGCTAAAGAAAGTTGCGCAAAAGCTTGCGAAGAAGAGAGAAAATTGACAGAATCTCATTTAGGAGAATTACAAAAGCGTTTGTAAGTTTCGAGCTATTTCAGATAAACTTGTTAGATTTATCTCTATAAAAGGGAATTTAATTGTAAAAAATAACAATCAATTACAATATGTTGATCTTTACTTATTCATGAAATTATATGATTTATTTAAAAATAATGATTTTTATTAAAAATTATATTAATTGTACACTGATAATTAGTAAAAACTGACAATTTTAAATGTATGGAATTTTCAAAAAAACAATTATTTTAAAAGCTTCATTATTTAACATATTTAAAAATTTTAGCAAACTTATGATTTATATTCTTATATTATAGATTTTTTTATATATTTTATATTTACATTCAAAATTCTAGTATGCCATCCTTTTCAAACTGTTGAATTGCTTTTTTTGCTTTTACATACAGACATCTGTGAACAATAAACCAACTTATAAATAATCAAGCTTATTTTCTTTAAAAATATTATAATTTTTCAGTTAAATTATTTAGATTTAACAGTCAAATGTAAATTGTTTCATCGATGAAAGATATAATCAACAAGTAATTAAAAAGTACATTTCAATAGTGTTCGAATACTGCTAAGATGCATTTTTTGCTTGTATGTACACATATCTTTAACCGATGAAGCAATTTACTTGTGAACAGTTAATCTAAGTGATCCCAGTTAAAAATAATGCTATTTTTAAAGAAAATAAGCCTTATCACATATAAATCAGATCATCTATAAAAATATGAAAGCAAAAAATGCATTTTAAAAATTTGTGAAAGATAGCATACTGGTATTAGGTTCTGAAATCAATATAGTTATTAATTACACACATTTTGTTTAGATTTATTTTCATTATTATAGATAGTTTAGACCTTACATAATAAGTTTGAAAGAATAAAAAATGTATTAGTATAATTTTGTAAAAAAAAAGTTTTTGTAAGAATAAAATTACTTTTTAATAAAAGCCATTTATCTAGATTTGATTACATTTATTTTTCTCTTTTATGTATGTAGACCGGAGTCCATTGAGCTAAATTTCCTCACCTCTGAATCCTTCAAATCATCATCTGTGTCTTCTCCCATAAAAGATTCAACTATGAAGAATCAAGTTTTAGAATCGACAGAAGATTTTACAGATGAAATCTCAAGATCATCTATTGTTGACGACTTAAAAGATACCAACAATAACGGAAAAATAAAGGTTTTTGTTAGTTATGATATGGGTTGGAATACGCGAGGCTCTGGCTATCAGTATGATAGTTTAAGCGGAGTCGGTCATCTTATTGGAACTCAATCTGGCAAAGTGTTAGATTATGCTACAAGAAATCGCAAATGTAGGATGTGCGATAAAGGTCAAGAAAAATCAAATCATGATTGCCGACTGAATTACTATGGCACAGCGAAAGCCATGGAACCGGATGTAGCCGTAGAATTAGTCACACAAAGTTCAGTATTGAAACAAAAAAATATTGAAATTGGAATCTTTATTGGAGATAACGATAGCTCTAGTATTTGTGCTATTAGAAAAGCAGCTAATCAAGAGATAATAAAGCAATCTGATAAAAACCATACTTCCAAAGGTGTTAAAAGCTTACTGTACAAACTGGATAAAAATAAAGATCCTGATAAAGAGATGACAACAGAATCTATTAAGTGTTTACATAAATGTTTTACATATGCTCTGTCGCAGAATCGAGGAAATGTTAAGAAAATGGCAGATGCTATAAAAAGTATACCTTTTCATGCGTTTAATATACACGATGATTGCGGCGAATGGTGTGGATATGTCCAGAAAAAGGAAAATTATGAACACAATACAATAAGTGGAGGCTTAAAAACTGAAATTCTTTTTGAAGAGCTCAAATCTATTTTTAAAAAATTATCGGAGAATGCTGAAACTTTTGTGTCCGGTTTCTCGACTCAAGCAAATGAAAGTTTGAATAATATTATTTCAAAATGTTATTCATACGATTATCGAGTTGCGTGTTCTATAGCACAAAAAAATGAAGGTGAACAATATGTTCAAAATACATTAACGAAATGGAATTTAAGTCCTGGATCACATTTATCTAAACATATAGAAAGAATGACAAAATCCGCTAAAATACGAACTGAAAAAGCCCAAACACCAACATTTAAATTAAATCGCCATATTCTTCAAAGAAATCGGGCACAGTTGAAAAATCAACGTGAAGCAATAGAAGGAGTAACTTATAAAAGCAATATTGGACTGTTTGAAATGCCAGCATTTTGCAAGTAGCAATGAAATGTAATAATTTAATTTTCAATAAATATGTCAACCCAACAAAATGTATCAATTCAAAAGCTTCTATTGTTCACGGCTTGACGAAAGAACATAATGATTTATATCTTCGTGGTGTAAGAGTCCAATCATCACCTATAAAAATTGTTTTAAATGATTTATTAATTTATTTGCATAACGTCGGAAAACCTTGTATACTAATCGCACATAATTGCAACTTCGATGCTTCCCGCCTTTTGTTAAAAATAAAAGATGCTTCCTTATTAGAAGAATTTAGTAAATTAGTTGTAGGTTTTACAGATAGCTTAAATTTATTTAAAAAACAATTTCCTGACAGAAAAACGAAAGGCGCTTTTCAATTAATCACATTAGCTAATGAGTTAATGAATTTAGCTATCGAAGGAGCACATGATGCAATATATGATGTTATATTATTAGAAAAATTAGTTTGTAAGTTTTTCAAGTATGATGAATTAGTAACTAGTGCAAAAAGTATTAATCTTGTGATTGAATCTCTACGTGAACAAAAAGATTGTAAGATATATTTAAAATCTTTAAATCCTCTTCACGAGATAATATAAAAAAATATGTTAAAAAGAATAGCTTCTGCAGCTATTTCCTATGATTTAATGAAAAATGAATACCAAAAAGGGGAAAATTATTTAATAGATTTACTTGAAAAAAAAGTTGAAGGAAAAGCTCAACTGATAAAAAGTAAAAAAATATTGAATGTTATTTTGAGTCATTTAAAAAAATCTATTTTGTAATAATTTAATATATTTAAAAAGTTGTGTTTACAATTATTTTAAAATAAATTGTTTTAAATAATTATGTTTCAAAAATCATTTTATAATAAATTAATACATTTGTTCGTTGAAATTTGTTTATTTTATTTATTTCTGCCCGTTAATTAAAACTCATATTGATTCTTTATCCTTTTCTTTATATATGAATCCTACGCGATTGAAGATTCAAAATTCGGTTAGTAAGTTGAAATTGACATATATCAATCTAACCTACTAAAAAAGAATCCTAGTAACTTTTAAAAAGCGCACCGTATATCGACGCGTCCGACTTCTGCGCAACGTTGCCATATTTATCAGCTAAACATAAGAATCATGAAGAATTGTTGTTTTATTTTTCAATTATCCAAATAATTAGATTGTAAGTCAATGTGTTTCTTTTTTCAAATTATTCATAAATATTTAAACTTTTCATTGCATATTTATTTTTAGTGATCTTATCATTTTTTAAACTGTTATTTAGTATTAATTATCAAGTTCTCGTATACCACCCATAAGAGCTCGTGTATAAGATCACAACTTTGATTTAAGTTTTTGAAAAAACTACATTGTCAATCGTCTTGAAATTTTCACACAATGTTTTTAATGCTTATAGCAATCGAAATAAATAATCTTCAAACCATTCCTATCATTTTAATTTCATTACCCAACCTCCTTAAAAGTAATTTAAAAAAAATTATTAAGTTTTATACAAAAGGAATATTTGTAGAAAAGAATAAAATATATATCGTCGGGTTGGTGGAACAAGGCTACACGTCGTTTTTCGTTTGGTAAAGAAGACACCTCCATTTAATTTAACACGGAGGTGTCCCCTTTTCCAAACGAAAAACGACCTATAGTCTTGTTCTACCAACCCGACGATAATATTGAAAAAATTTTAAAATAGTTAAGAAATTCGTTAAAAAAAATTGCTTGCACGGGGATTCGAACCTGAGCTGCAAAAACTAAAAGTGTACACATTAGCCTCTAGACCAACGTGGTATTCGTAGTTGAATGACATGAAATAATACATGCTCATCTGCCCCTATAAAATTTAAAATAAAGTTTAAAAATTGTATTACTCGTAATATAATTACTAATAATTAAAACTAGTAAGATAATTCATATTTTGCGAATTTTATTTATAATTCGATAATATAATATTATCTTACAAGAAGAGTGCATTGCATTTGGGTCTTGGATTTTCTTCTAGCTTTGGGATCTTTTTTCTTACATAAAATCATGAAAAAAGCCGCGTCCATTCGGTCCAACGCTCGATTTTTTCCGAGTTATGAGCAGTTTTGTCTGTTTTGTTGAAAAAATTGCATTTGCTTTATAATTTTACAATTTTCGAACTACTTATTCTAGAAGGTTTTTACTGATTGCATATTAAAGTTGAGATTAAAACCTTTCGATTAAAAAAAAACGTGTCCAAACAGCTCAAGTTGTTAAAAAGTTATGGGGGAATAAAAATAGCGCAAATATTTAGCTGAAAAAATGCATAGAAAATAAATGCAACATTTTAGTCAGAAATTCATTTCAATTTTCATCCCTCCATAACTTTTTAACAACTTGAGCTGTTTGGACACGTTTTTTTTAAATCGAAAGATTTTAATTTCAACTTTAATATGCAATCAGTAAAAACCTTCTAAAATAAGTAGTTCGAAAACTGTAAAATTATAAAGCAGATGCAATTTTTTCAACAAAACAGACAAAACTGTTCATAACTCGGAAAAAATCGAGCGTTGGACCGAATGGACGCGGCTATTTTCATGATTTTATGTAAGAAAAAAGATCCCAAAGCTAGAAGAAAATCCAAGACCCAAAGCAATGCACTCTCCTTGTTAGCCTAAGTCCTAGCCTTAGCAAAAGCCTTAACATAAGTCCTAGCCCTAGCCTAAGCCTTAGTTTTAGCCTAAGCTCTAGTCTCAGTCTTAGCCATAGTCTAAGTCTTAACCTTAGCCTCAGTCCTAGCCTCAGCCCAAGCCTTAGGCTAAGCCCTAGGTCTAGTCTGAACCCTATTTGAAAAATCTATTAAATTTTTTGGTTCAATAGCATATTTGAGGTTTTAATAGCATATTTTCAACTAACATTATTAACTTGCAATGAGAATCTAATCTATCTCCGTAGTTTCTACTTCATCGGGCTTAGACTAGAGCTAAGGCTAGGGCTTAACCTAAAGGCTTAGGGTAGGGCTTGAACTAGACCTCAGAGTAGGGTTTCGGTTAAGACTAAAGCTCTGGCTAGGACTATAAGAGTAAGGCTATGGCTTAGGCTAGGGCTTAAGCTAAGGTTAAAGTTGAAGCTATGGCTGAGGCCAGGGCTAGAATTTACGTGAAGGCTAAAGCTAGGACTTAAGTAAAGGCTAAGGCTAGGATTTAGGCTATGGCTAAGGCTAGAACTTAAGTAAAAGCTAAGTCAAGGAATTAGGCTATGGCTAAGGTTTAGGGTGTGGCTTAGATTAGAGCTAAGGCTTAGGCTAGGGCTAGGGCTTAGATGAAGGATAAGGCATAGGGTAGGGCTTGAACTAAAGCAGGAGCTTAAACAAAGCTAAAGCTAAGGCTAAAGCTAGGGCTTAGGCTAACTAGGAGAAGGTCAGACCTCCGGATCACGGATTTTGCTCAAACTACGGGATAAGTTTTTAGATATCAAATTATTTAGAACCTAATGCTCAATATTTCTCTAGTTACAAACAATTAAAGAAAATCACGGAGAAAGTTACTAGATTTTTAAACTTTATAATTCTTCAGCATCAACAGCTAGAAGATTAAAACGATTTTTAAACGAAAGTTGAGCTTAAATCCTTTCGAAATAGCACTCACAATATCGCAAAATATTATTTTTTCCTATAGTTACAGAGTAATAAAGATTAGACCTTAACGGCATGTCGGAGCTGCAGCAATCGAGTTTTGCTTTTTTTATTTTATCAATATTTTTTTTAATTCATAAATTAAACAAATATAATGACTTGTCCGCACTAAAGCTATATTAACGGCAGGCCGGAGTAGAACCTGATACCGACCGAGTAACAATTGAGTTGTTTGTTATTTACTCAAGTGTTAATCGGTGTATCTTAAAAATAAAGGTTGATCGCAATAGATATTATTATTATGAATATCTATGCACAAGAAAAAAAAAATCTACCGATTTGTTTTTGAGAAAAGTAAGGAACGCCGAAGTAAAAGATTATGTTTATAATATTTTCGCGTTCCTTACTTTTCTCAAAAACAAAGCGATAGATATTTTTTTTCTTGTGCATAAATATTTGTAATAATAATATCTATTGCGCTTAACCTTCAATTTGCAGATACACCGATTAATACTTGAGTAAATAACAAAAATGCCAATTAGACAAGGACAGCGAATCCGGCCTGCTCTTAATACAATAATTTTTGTTAAAATAAAAAATCATTTGGACTTGTTACTTTTTTATGAGTTTGGATTGGAAATTAAATATCAAACTCGGCAAACCTAACCTTAAAATACGATACATTGAAAGTTTTTATTATAACTTTGTATGTATTATATTTTGGTGGATTTCTTGAGTTGTCCGCACTAGAGTTTAATCTTACAAATTTTTTCTTTGAAGCAAAAAAACTCGATTAAACGCATCATTTATTCATAAGTTAGGATTGGAAATATTATTATAAGGCGGGCAGCTTCGTCATGCTCTTAATTGAAGGCACAGATGCAATAAGGGCACTTACGCTCGGAACACGTAAAAGTGAAGTCACTTGGTGGTAAAAATTTCATTTTCGTTGTAAAACTCCTCATGCCGCATCTTTTTTATATTATCAGTTTTTTATGAAATTTTTATTTTTCAAGAAAAAAATTAAAAACAAGAAAATTTTTTAGATTAAATTTCAATACTGTTTTAAACTTAAATCGTTGTAACTCGAGTAAATATTTACCGATTTTGCTGAAATTTGAAATATTTCTTCTAAATATCATAGCGAAACTTATGATAATGATAAAAAATGTTGATTTTTAAATAGTTAGTCGTAATTGTTTATTAATTAATACAAATTACAAATTGTGCGTTTATAATATTCTCGAGAGAATAGTGTCGAGGGAACTTACAAGTACAAGAAACTTTTAGCGAGAAAGTTTTTGGTTTTTGTATAAAGAAGATTTATGGAAAGTTTCATATCGATTGATAAATAATTAAAATAGTAGTTTACGTTACCAGTGCAGAAAGTAGGCGATAGCCGCACGTGCGAAGGTTACCGCTCTCGCTTCGCTCGAGCGGCAACGCACGTGCAGCTATCGTTTGCTTTTTGCACGTGTGACGTACATTATTTTTCCTAACAAGTTTCGGAAAGTTCGACCAGTGAAAATGGAGGGAATAGTAGTATTAAAAAATTAAATACTTCTTATTTTTTCATACATTTTAACTATGCTTTGATGAAACAATTAACCGAAGCTGAATGTTATCTATTAATCAAAGTGAAATTAAACGGTTGTTAATTATTCCTATTTCTACGTAAAGCGTCATTTATCAAGCTAAAGAGTGGGGAGACAATAACGTGGCGTACAAAGAGCACGTGCTTTTGTCTACTTTTTAAATTGAAATGTAACGGTTGTTAATTATCCCCTCTTTTAAGTAAAGACGCACATAGCATATTGAAAAATAAAGAAACAAAGACATTACGTACAAAAAGCACGTGCTTATTACATTCTTTGTTTAATTTTTTTAATGCTTAAATTTTAGTTTAATGTTTCCTGCATTTTATGATAATTCGTATTTTTGTATAAAAATTAATGATATTACTTTTTTTTCGAACAAAGAATATGTTTTTAAATTATAATTGTAATAATAAATTTTACGTAAAAAATAACTTTTGTGTGAAAATATATATCACTTTCGGGATGGAAACGCGTAGTGAAAAACGAACTTTCCGAACGCCGTTAGGAAAAAAATATAACAACATTTACAAGTAGCGCGCTTGCGGTCACGCGCTGCAATTTTCTTATAAGTTAGATTCTCAGTCAATATTACGTCAACTGAACGACTCCTTGCAAGTATTATTTGGAAAAAGCAATAATACAAATATAATGGTATAAAATTTAATACTTAAACAATTTAATATTTATTAAAACAAATTAACATGTAAATAAAAACATATAAACACATAAATTTTGAATTTTTCAAATTTTGTTTTCTTGTACTATTAGTTTAGTTTCAGTCTTCTTTTGATGACAATTATTTACGATTGTTTAAAGGTTTTAAACATAAATAAACATATAAATGTACGAATATATAAATAAATAATCATATAAATGAACAAACACATTTAAATAAACAAAAATTTTTCATGTAATTATTTAATAATCATGATAAAAGTCGAATAAACGTGAAACAAAAGAAGACGGGTAGCAAAATATTCCTATATGTTAAGACCACAGCACTTGCCTAAAGTTTGTGTATATATATATATATATATATATATATATATATATACGAACAAAATTCATAATAATGTTTATATAGAAGAAGAGTGAACGTACACACACATATATGTTTACTTTTATAAATATAAAACCCAACATTATATTATTTAAAAATATTACGCTTTATGTTTTTAGAAAACTCATATCACTAATGCGAAAGAAAGAAAGACTTTAAGTGAATAAAATAGAAAAGAAATCGTTTAAAACAATCTAAAAACCGGTATTAAACAAAATTTTATAATGTAATTATTTAATTATTAAATAATTTCATTACAGATTTTAGTTTATTTATTTATTTGATTGTTCATTTATATGTTTATTTATTTGTAATAAATGTAATATTGTTATTGTTATATTTGTATTATTGCTTTTTCCAAATAATACTTAGTAGAAGTAGTTCAGTTGACATAATATTCACTGAGAATCTAACTTATAAGAAAATTGCAGCACTCGGCCGCAAGCGCGCTACTTGTAAATGTTATATTTTTTTAAACTATATATCAATCGATTTGAAATTTTCCACAAATCTTCTTTATACAAAAACCAAAAAATTTCTCGCTAAAAGTTTCTTGTACTTGTAAGTTCCCTCGATACTATTCTCTCGAGAACATTATAAACGCACAATCTGTAATTCGTATTAATTAATAAACATATTCGACTAACTATTTGAGAATTAACATTTTTTATCATTATCATAACTTTCGTTATGATATTTAGAAGATATATTTCAAATTTCGTCGAAATCGGTAAATATTTACTCGAATTACAACGATTTAAGTTTAAAACAGTATTGAAATTTGATGTAAAAAATTTTCTTGTTTTTAATTTTTTTCTTGAAAAATAAAAATTATTTTAAAAAACTGATAATATAAAAAAGATGCGGCATGAGGAGTTTTACAACGTCAAATTTTTTGAAATTTATTTGAAGAAAGTGAAATTTTCTAGCCTCAGTTTTAGCCTGATCCCCAACATTAGCCTTAGTCTAGGCCCTAGTCTTAGCTCTAGCCCGAGCCCTAGCTTAAGCCTAAGCCTCAGTCTTAGCATCAGCCTAAGCTATAGTCCTAGTCTAAGGTCTAGCCTTACCTCTAGCCTTAGCTTCAACCTAAGCTCTAGCCTTAGCCTAAGCTCTAGCCTTAGCCTAAGCCCTAGCCTTAGCCTTAGCCCTAGTTCTAGTTTAAGTCCTAACCATAACCTAAGCTCTAGGCTTAGCGAAATTCCTTACCTAAGCCCCAGGCTTAGCGAAATTCCTTACCTAAGCCCCAGGCTTAGCAAATTATTAGTCTTAGCCTAAGTCCTAGCCTTAGTAAAAGCCTTAACATAAGCCCTAGCCCTAGCCTAAGCCTTAGTTTTAGCCTAGTCTCAGCTCTAGTCTGAGCCCTAGCCTTAGCCCATGCCCTGCTTCAGCTTTAGCCTCAGACTTAGCTTTAGCGCAAACTCAAGCATGTCTTGATAACCTTAAGATTGCACAGCCACACAAAAAAAAATGTCAAAATCCACGGACCAGACCACGTACATTTTATGTTTTTGAGGTCACTGAATTAGAATCCGTGGTCCATTTGACCCCATCACCTCAGGGTCAAGATCATTTCAAGGTCAAATCTACGAAATTGATGACAACCATATTTTAACATTGTATATTTATGTTTTTGAGGTCGCTGAATCTGAATCCGTGGTCTATTTGACTCCATTACCTCAGAATGAAGGTTATTTCAAAGTCAAATCTACAAAACTCGCGTATCGAATTGTTTCATTACACCAAGTTTTATGTGTTATGGCGGAATGAGAACTTTTTTCGGGTCAACCAATGGAGTAGCTATAACGTTACTCTTTCCGACTTTGAGAGATTTTCTTTCAAGCCATTTATGATTTGTATAGTGCCTTGCATGGTCTCTACTATCCCATAAGCACAAGAAACGTGGCGTCTTTGTAAATCCAGACTGCTGTCCTAACAATATTCCAGAAACTTTCAAATCGCCATATATAAGCCATTTATGCTTGTCATACTGAATTTTTTGTAGTATAATTTGGAAATTGTCATATGTTTCCTTCATTGTAGGGGAGTGGGCTATAGGAACTGAGGCATAGTAGTTGCTGTTGTATAGTAATACAGCTTTTAAACTTCTGTTCAACAATCTCCATTCTTCGACTTTACATACATTAGGCTTAATTTCATTCATCAAACCTTTTACGTCTTTACAATATAGTATTTCATCACCATCATGATTCATTCCTTCAAAATATGGTTCGAAACTTTTGCTTATTGTGCTGTAAAAAGATACTTTAGTAGAATTTGCCGACTGATACATGCCTTTTAAAGCTGAAGCTAAATGTTCTGCTCCATTTTTAGGTAAGTTAAGCTCTCTAACTAACCAGGAGAGTGTCTGAGTTGTGGGTCACAGGTCTTGATGAAACTTTGGAATAAGTATTTAGGTACCAAAATATGAGTAAAGCCACAGCGGCACGGTCTAATGCTTCGAAAAACTGAAGTTATGGACGATTATAGTCTTATTTTCGGAAAAATATGAAAAAAGAACTCCTAATTGAAGTGTAAATAATTCTGTCTAGAAATGTCTTTAATAAATCCACAATAAATAAAATGAAAGCAGAGAAAGCAGGCTTTAATTTGCTAGTTTCCGAATTAAAAAATAATAATTACAACTAAAGTTATGCTTGTTTAAAGTTAAGCATCAAAAGAGTACTAAAAATCACCATCCTTCAAAATTCAGACTATTTTTGGTACTCTCTTACTGCTCAACTTTAAACAAGCATAACTTTAGTTGTAATTATTATTTTTCAATTCGGAAAATAGTAAATTAAAGCCTGCTTTCTCTGCTTTTATTTTAGTTATTGTGGATTTATTAAAGACATTTCTAAACAGAATTATTTACACTTCAATAAGGAGTTCTTTTTTCATATTTTTCCGAAAATAAGACTATAATCGTCCATAACTTCAGTTTTTCGAAGCATCAGACCGTGCCGCTGTGGATTTACTCATATTTTGGTACCTAAATACTTATTCCAAAGTTTCATCAAGACCTGTGAACCGCAACTCAGACACTCTCCTGGCAAGTTGTTTAGTTTTTTTTGAGTCCATAACTTTACGCTTTTGTCTTTTTGGCCCGCTGGAAGGAAAATATCGTTATCGTCATCATTATCATCATCATTATTTTCAGTTTCTTCATAACTATCACTTTCATAAGATTCATCTTTGAAATCATTTTTATTAATTGCATCTCCATCAACGCCGTCACTGACTTCGTCGTTATCTTCATCATCATGTTTTTCATCGTTGGAATCTGATTCAATTGATAACCTTTCAAGAAAACCTAATTCTTCATCTCTTGTTGTTTTTTTGATAGGTCTTTTTACAGAAATAACATGAGCATAATTCACATTTGTTTTATTTTTACTATTCATTCCAATAATTTCGGTGATACAGAAGTAACAATCCTCTCTTCTATCTGGTAGATACCATTCCATTGGGCTATCAAATTTAACTTTGTCAGCTTCTTTTGTTTTATCCCACATACAAAGCATTTTACGACATTGTTCGCAAATACTACATGGAGTCCACTTTTCTATATTTACATCTGTTTTTAATTTAAAGCAAGTTTTGTAAATGTTTCTGAGATTCTCATTGAAATATCTTCGATTTTTTAGCAGAGTGAATACTCTACAGACAAAACAAAAAAGATTACGATTATTTGGACAAATATGCCCTCTAGATATTCTGACAAAAAAAAATTCATGTTTAAATTTTTCTTATTCATTTAACCGTATATTTATATAATTAGAAAAGGTATGCTAATTTTTTACAAAATTATTCATGTATATTACAAAAAACTCTAATGCATTTTGAAATTGTATTATGTACGATCTCACAAATAAGAGGAAATTAAATATGATCTTTCATTCTTTAAAATAATATTGTTTTAAATTGAAATTAATCAATATTTTATAACAACCCCAAGATACCGTGGTTTAGGTTTGTTTTGCTTTGTATGTGGGATAAAACAGAAGAAGATGACAAAGTTAAATTTGATAGCCCAATGGAATGGTATCTACCAGATAGAACAGAGGATTGTTACTTCTGTATCACTGAAATTATTGAAATTAATAGTAAAAATAAAACAAATGTGAATTATGCTTATGTTATTTCTGTAAAAAGACCTATCAAAAAAACAACAAGAGATGAAGAATTAGATTTTCTTGAAAGGTTATCAATTGAATCAGATTCCAACGATGAAAAACATGATGATGAAGATAACGACGAAGTCAGTGACAGCATTGATGGAGATGCAATTAATAAAAATGATTTAAAAGATGAATCTTATGGAAGTGATAGTTATGAAGAAACTGAAAATAATGATGATGATAATGATGACGATGACGATATTTTCCTTCCAGCGAGCCAAAAAGACAAAAGCGTAAAGTTATGGACTTAAAAATAAATAAACGACTTGGAGAGCTTAACTTACCTAAAGATGGAGCAGAACATTTAGCTTCAGCTTTAAAAGGCATGTATCAGTCGGCAAATTCTACTAAAGTATCTTTTTACAGCACAATAAGCAAAAGTTTCGAACCATATTTTGAAGAAATGAATCATGATGGTGATGAAATATTATATTGTAAAGACGTAAAAGGTTTGATGAATGACATTAAGCCTAATGTATGTAAAGTCGAAGAACGGAGATTGTTCATAGATTTATCAAACAGAAGTTTAAAAGCTGTACTACTACACAACAGCAACTACCATGCCTCAGTTCCTATAGCCCACTCCACTACAATAAAGGAAATATATGTCAATCTCCAAATTATACTACAAAAAATTCAGTATGACAAGCATAAATGGCTTATATATGGCGATTTGAAAGTTTCTGGAATATTGTTAGGACAGCAGTCTGGATTTACAAAGATGCAACGTTACTTGTGCTTAATGGGATAGTAGAGACCGTGCAAGGCTCTAAACAAATCATAAATGGCTTGAAAGAATAAAAAAGAGTAACGTTATAGCTACTCCATTAGTTGACCCGAAAAAAGTTCTCATTCCGCCATTACACATAAAACTTGGTGTAATGAAACAATTCGTTAAAGCTTCAAATAAAGATGGCCAGTGCTTCAAATACTTGGAAAGCAAGTTTCTAAATAAATCAGATGCGAAATTGAAGGACGATATTTTTGATGGTGCAGAAATTAGAAAAATTTTTAACAAAAAAAAACCGACTTCAAAAAATGCACTGAAAAGAAACAAATAATTTATTATCTTTAGAAATCATACAAATAATTGGTAAAATACAATTTTAGAAGTCGGCGTCTAATTCCTCAATGAATGTAAACGTTATTTTTTAACAATAAATGTAAACGTTATTTTCGAACAATGAATGTGAACGTTATTTTTGAAAAAATAGACCACAGATTTAGAATTAGACACCGACTTCTAAAATTGTATTTTATCAATTATTTGTATGATTTCTAAAGATAATAAATTATTTGTTTCTTTTCAGTGCATTTTTTGAAGTCGGTTTTTTTTTTGTTAAAAATTTTTTATTTGTCATTTTTTAGTGCAATGTTTTTAAAATCTTATTTTTCGTAAAAAATTTTGTTTTTATTCGATACTTTTAAAGTCGGTTTTTATTTATTAAAATTTTTTTAAATTGTTTGTTTTTGTTAAAAAATTTTTATTTTCTATATTCTAGTGAATCCCCTTACTAAAAACGCAAATATAGGTAGACCCACTAATTACATTAAACTTTTATTATTAATTTATAACGCTTGCATTAGTACACCACCAAGCAATATATAGCAGGAAAAAGAAAGAAGGCTCAACAGCACAGTGTCGTTATGTGTGGGATCGGGGACAATAGTACCCACACTGGTAGCGCCACCAAACGGCGAATAAGGGATTAAAGGCCGGTTTACAAAGAAAAAATTTTAATACAATAAAAATATTTTAGGTTATCAAGAAAAACGAAAGTTGAAGATAAAGCTAAGGCTTGAGCTGAGACTAAAGCTAAGGCTTAGGCTAAGCTAAGGTCGAGACTAAGGCTTATGCTGAAACTTAGGCTAAAGCTTGATCTAAGGCTTAAGCTAAGGCTTAGACTAATGCTGAGACTAGGCTACAGCTTAGGCTAAAGCTAAGGCTAAGACTAAGACTAAGCTATAGCTAAGGCTAATGCTTAGTCGAAGGCTAGGGCTCAGACTAAGGCTAGGGCTTAGGCTAATGCTTAGTCGAAGGTTAGGGCTCAGACTAAGGCTAGGGCTTAGGCTAAGGCTAGGGATAGGGCTCAGACTAAGGCTAGGGCTCAGACTAAGGCTAGGGCTCAGACTAAGGCTAGGGCTTAGGCTAAGGCTAGGGCTCAGGCTAAGGCTAGGGCTTAGACTAAGGCTAGGGCTAGGGCTCAGTCTAAGGCTAGGGCTCAGACTAAGGCTAGGGCTTAGGCTAAGGCTAGGGCTCAGGCTAAGGCTTAGACTAAAGCTAGTGCTTAGGCTAGGGCTTAGGCTAAGGCTAGGGCTCAGGCTAAGGCTAGGGCTCAGGCTAAGGCTTGGGCTTAGACTAAAGCTAGTGCTTAGGCTAGGGCTTAGGCTAAAGTTAGTGCTTAGGCTAAGGCTAATGCTTAGGCTAAGGCTAATGCTTAGGCTAAGGCTAATGCTTAGGCTAAGGCTAATGCTTAGGCTAAGGCTAATGCTTAGGCTAAGGCTAATGCTTAGGCTAAGGCTAGGGCTCAGGCTAAGGCTTGGGCTTAGACTAAACCTAGTGCTAAGGCTAGGGCTTAGACTAAGGCTAGGGCTTAGGCTAAGGCTAGGGCTAGGGCTCAGACTAAGGCTAGGGCTCAGACTAAGGCTAGGGCTTAGGCTAAGGCTAGGGCTCAGGCTAAGGCTTAGGCTTAGACTAAAGCTAGTGCTTAGGCTAGGGCTTAGGCTAAAGTTAGTGCTTAGGCTAAGGCTAGGGCTCAGGCTAAGGCTAGGGCTTAGACTAAGGCTAGGGCTAGGGCTCAGACTAAGGCTAGGGCTCAGACTAAGGCTAGGGCTTAGGCTAAGGCTAGGGCTCAGGCTAAGGCTTAGACTAAAGCTAGTGCTTAGGCTAGGGCTTAGGCTAAGGCTAGGGCTCAGGCTAAGGCTTAGACTAAAGCTAGTGCTTAGGCTAGGGCTCAGGCTAAGGCTAGGGCTCAGGCTAAGGCTTGGGCTTAGACTAAAGCTAGTGCTAAGGCTAGGGCTTAGACTAAGGCTAGGGCTTAGGCTAAGGCTAGGGCTAGGGCTCAGACTAAGGCTAGGGCTCAGACTAAGGCTAGGGCTTAGGCTAAGGCTAGGGCTCAGGCTAAGGCTTAGGCTTAGACTAAAGCTAGTGCTTAAGCTAGGGCTTAGGCTAAAGTTAGTGCTTAGGCTAAGGCTAATGCTTAGGCTAAGGCTAGGGCTCAGACTAAGGCTAGGGCTTAGGCTAAGGCTAGGGCTTAGGCTTAGGCTTAGGCTAGGGCTGAGGCCAGGCTAAGGCTGGGGCTTAGGCTAAGGCTGGGCTTAGGCTAAGGCTAGGGCTTAGGCTAAGGCTAGGCTAAGGCCAGGGCTTAGGCTAAGGCTAGGGCTTAGGCTAAGGCTAGGGCTCAGGCTAAGGCTAGGGCTTAGGCTAAGGCTAGGGCTTAGGCTAAGGCTAGGGCTTAGGCTAAGGCTAGGGCTTAGGCTAAGGCTAAGGCTAGCTAAGGCTGCAGGCTAAGGCTAAGGCTAAGGCTAGGGCTTAGGCTAAGGCTAGGGCTTAGGCTAAGGCTAGGGCTTAGGCTAAGGCTAGGGCTTAGGCTAAGGCTAGGGCTTAGGCTAGGGCTTAGGCTAGGGCTTAGGCTAAAGTTAGTGCTTAGGCTAAGGCTAATGCTTAGGCTAAGGCTAGGGCTCAGACTAAGGCTAGGGCTTAGGCTAAGGCTAGGGCTCAGGCTAAGGCTAGGGCTCAGGCTAAGGTTGAGGCTAAGGCTAAGACTGAGACTTAGTCTAAAGCTGAGGCTTAGTCTAAGGCTATGGCTAAGGCTAAGACTGAGACTTAGTCTAAAGCTGAGGCTTAGTCCAAGGCTATGGCTAAGGCTATGGCTTAGGCTAAGGCTAGTGGTGAGGCTAAGGCTAGGGCTCAGACTAAGGCTAAGGCTAGGGTGAAGGCTAAGGCTAGGGCTGAGGCTGAGGCTAAGGTTGAGGCTAAGGCCAAGACTGAGACTAAGGCTAAGACTAAGACTAAGCTATAGCTTAGGCTAAGGCTTAGTCTAAGGCTGAGGATAAAGATAAGGCTTAGACTAAGGCTAAGACTATGTTACAGCTTAGGCTAAGACTAAGGCTAAGACTATGTTACAGCTTAGGCTAAGGCTCAGGCTAAGGCTAAGGCTTATTCTAAAATTACGGTTGGGGCTAAGGCTAAGGATAAGGCTAAGGCTTTGTCTAAGGCTAATGCTTAGTCTAAGGCTATGACTAAGCTACAGCTTAGACTAAGGCTAAGTCTAAGACTTGAGCAAAGGTTTAAGGTAAGGCTAAGGCGTAGTCTAAAATTACGGCTGAGGCTAAGGCTTAGTCTAAAATTACGGCTGAGGCTAAGGCCAATGCTAAGGCTGATGATAAGGCTAAGGCTGAGGATAAGGCTAAGGCTTTGTCTAAGGCTAATGCTAAGTCTTAGGCTAAGCTAAGGTCGAGACTAAGGCTTATGCTGAAACTTAGGCTAAAGCTTAATCTAAGGCTTAAGCTAAGGCTTAGACTAAGGCTGAGACTAGGCTACAGCTTAGGCTAAAGCTAAGGCTAAGACTAAGACCAAGCTATAGCTTAGGCTAAGGCTTAGTCTAAGGCTGAGGATAAAGATAAGGCTTAGACTAAGGCTAAGACTATGTTACAGCTTAGGCTAAGGCTCAGGATAAGGCTAAGGCTTATTCTAAAATTACGGTTAGGGCTAAGGCTGAGGATAAGGCTAAGGCTTTGTCTGAGGCTAATGCTTAGTCTAAAGCTATGACTAAGCTACAGCTTAGACTAAGGCTAAGTCTAAGACTTGGGCAAAGGTTTAAGCTAAGGCTAAGGCTTAGTCTAAAATTACGGCTGAGGCTAAGGCCAATGCTAAGGCTGATGATAAGGCTAAGGCTTTGTCTAAGGCTAATGCTAAGTCTTAGGCTAAGCTAAGGTCGAGACTAAGGCTTATGCTGAAACTTAGGCTAAAGCTTAATCTAAGGCTTAAGCTTAGGCTTAGACTAAGGCTAAGACTAAGCTATAGCTTAGGCTAAGGCTGTGGCTACAACTACGGCTATGGCTTGGGCTAAGGTTAAGGCTAAGGCTAAGTCTAAGGCTGAGGATGCTGATAAGGCTAAGACTTAATCTAAGGCTGAGGATAAGGCTAAGGCTTTGTCTAAGGCAAGGCTTTGTCTAAGGCTAATGCTTAGTCTAAAGATGAGACTAAGGCTCAGGTTAGGCTAAAACTAAGGCTAAGTCTAAGGCTGAGGCTGAGGCTTCGGCTAAGAAATTGGCTAAGGCTGAAGCTAAGGTTAAGGTTGATGCTAAGGTTAATGTTGATGCTGAGGATAAGGCTAAGTACTAAGACTAAGGCTAAGGTTTTTTCTAAGGCTGAGGATAAGGATAAGGTTAAGGCTAAGGCTTTGTCTAAGGCTATAGCTAAGGGTAATGCTTAGTATAAGGCTAAGACTAAGGCTAAGGCTTAGTATACGAATAAGGCTGAGGCTAAGGTTAAGGCTAAGGATACTGATAAGGCTAAGCCTTAGTCTAAGGCTGAAGCTTAGGCACTGGCTAAGGATCAGGCTCAGACTGAGGCTGAGTCTAATGCTGAGGATAAGGATATGACTAAGGCTTAGTATAAGGCTACGGCTAAGGCTAAGGCTTGGTTTATGACTAAAGCTGCGGCTAAGATTAAGGCTTGGGCTAAGGCTAAGGCTTATGTTAAGGCTTGGGCTAATGCTAAGGTTCAATCTAAAGCTAAAGCTAAGGTCCAGGCTAAGGTTCAGGCTCAGGCTAAGGCTGATGCTGAGTCTAAGGCTAAGGCTTAGTACTAAGACTAAGGCTTAGTCTAAGGCAGTGGCTAACAATTAGAATAAGGTTGTGGCTAAGGATAAAGTTAAGGTTTAGGTTAAGACTGAGGCTTGGGCCAAAGCTAAAGCTGATGCTGTGGCTAAGGATAAAATTAAGGCAGAGAAAAAGGCTATTATAGATTGAGACTACAGCTTTGACTAAATCTAAGGCTTAGTCTACGGCTAAGGCTAAAACTAAGATAGAAGCTGGGTCTATGGTTAAGGCTAAGGCTAAATCTCAGGCTGTGGCTGAGGCTGTGGTTAAGGCTTATCCTTAAGCAAAGTCAGAGACTAAAACTTAGACTGAGGCTCAGGCTCAAGGTAAATCTTAGATTAAGCCTTTATAATGCTAAGGTTAAGTTTTATCAATTTAGAGATTTATAATTAATTAAATATTAACTTGCATAGCTTCAATGTTTATGGGTTACGAGTTTATAGGTTTAGTTACAATGGGTTTAAAGTTTATGGTTTTTCAAGTTTGGGATTGTTGGGTAATAGGCATTATGGATTTCGGTTTTTCGGCGTTTAATAGTTCATTGTTTTAGGGTCTATGGGTTGTGGGTTTATAGATAGAAAGTTTTTGGTTATAGGTTATGATTAAAAGCTCATGGGTTGAAAGTTCATAATTTATGGTTTATGGGTTTAATGCTAATGGGTTTAGGGCTCATATTTTATTGGTTCATGGACTTAGAATTTAAGTTTAATGTTTGAGGTTTTGGACTTAAGGTTAATGGGATAATATTTTTTATTTTTAGAGTTTATGGGTTTAGGGTGCATGGGCTTAGGGTTTATGGATTTAGAGTCATTGTTACATGGGTTCAGGTTATATGAGTTAAGGGTTTATTGTTTGCGGATTCAGGGTTTGTAGTCTTAGGCCGCGATCACATGGTGCAGAATAGATACGCAGAATAGAGCTTGCGTAATAGAAATAACCAATGAGAGCTATTCTGCTACTTTCTAACTTTCTTCTCATTGGTTATTTCTATTACGCAAGGTCTATTCTGCATGTCTATTCTGCACCATGTGATCGCGGCCTTATAGTGTATGGTTTCAGGTTTCATGGGTTGAGAATGTACGGGTTTAGGGCTCATGATTTAAGTCTATTAATTAAATTATGCTACATAGAATTTCACGTAATTAAAAATCCTAACCTTAAATTTCAGGGGCTTATATTTAAAAAAATAAGCAATATATTGCTTGTTTATAGGTTACTTTTAAAATTATTTCTCAATATAATTTTGTAAATATATTAAATACAAATTTCACTCGTAGACTTACATTTTGTATAATTTTCTAACTTAAAATAATTGTGTTTTTAACGTGGATTGCAAGTAAATCATGCTTTAAAAGTTAGAGAGTATCTCTTACTTTCCAGCACAGAGTTACCGTGACTCTCACTCCTCTACTCCCCTACTAAGAGTTGAATGTACGCCGCTAGAGAGTGCGTGCAACTCTCAAAGTCTTTCAGTATATTGTGCTCTAAATATTTAATCGTAATTGAATTTTCAAAGTAATATAGATGAACAAATTTATTTTTTTGTCCTCAGGTCGCAAAATGAATTTTTGTGTCCTGTATGGAGAGCACAAAATACCAAATGTAAGGCCTATGCCGCGAGAGAAATTAATTAATTAATAAATAAAAAATTAATCATTATTAAAGAGGTAACAACTTCAAACAATATCAAATAAAATAATTTGATTCAATAATTGTAACATATTTATAATAAAATTGTTCAATATTCTCTTGCTTTCAAAATCTCACTAATGCTTACATAAATAGAGCCCAAATTTTATAAATTTTTGAAATAATAGAAAATACTTTTTTTTCAACTAGATGAAATGATCTTAAATTATAAACATTATTTTAGATAAATCAGTGTGCAAAAGAGTAAAATAATGTTATTGACAATATGACAATATATTTTAGATTCTACTGAATTTAATTATTATTGAATGATTTATAAGGTTGATAAAAAAATATAAAATTACGAAACATTCTCTGAAATAATAATGAAATTTATATTTATTGTTATTGCTAGAAACAATTTTCGTTAACATTTATTTTATACAATTACATATTTGGTGTCAATATTATTTAAACACCAATTGAGTTTGAATCATTTTTACCAATTTATCAACAGAACTTAAAGTTTTATGTATATTTATATCTAACAATTCTGTTTCATCTAATTTAATATGATAGAAAATTTTTCTAATATATATATTTAAGTTTTGAAGTAATGCTAATTATGAAGAACTTAGCTGTTTAATATTTAAAAGAAAAGCCGTGGAAAATATTAGTAGAATCAGTATTTTCGATGATAACAAAAGCAGCTAAGTTTTAAAATTAATATAATTTTTAAAAAGTTTCATTCATATTAATTTTCTTATAATAAACTTATCAAGAAGTTGAAGATTATGTTGTTCAGAAGTATATTCCCCGACATCATTAAATTCTCAAAATCAGAAAGTAGTATAAAATTAAAAATATTGTTTGCTCAAAAGAATTTTATTAATTAAAAAAATAAATTTTGTTACGAATTAGCTATAATTTAATAAAGAAACAATTTTTATTAATACCATAGAATTTTTTAATTTAATATATCAAGAACAAAATCTTATTAAATTAAATGACGAAAAAAGCCAACTAGGGTGAACGAGCCGGTACCTGGACACCACCCGGTAACTGGACAAAATTAAAGATAAGTCTTGAATTTTCGGTTTCCTTATTTATAACTAATCTTTTTCATGTAGAGTAATTACATTGCGGAATCATAGTGTAATAAATTTCGTAGTTATTGCAATATTATCAATTTGACAAGACTTTAAAAAGTGTCCATTTACAGGTATTACGCGTTCATTTACCGGTTCTTTCACCCTAATTTGAATAAACGAGTATAAAAGCTAATGTAATTTCAGCAAAACAATTGAAACATTGACCTTAATACTTATTTTACAAGTACTTATTATTTATTTCTTTTGGAACCTATAATAGTTTTATGTTGAGCGTATATAGATTCACTCTCTTTGCTTCTAATCGGTACACATATAGAGCCCAGGTATATATTACCACGCGTGTAAAAGGCTAACAATTCGATCGGCTTTCATCTCCATAAACGAGCAACATAATCGACGAAGCCATACATATATATATACCCGTTAATTTTTTTTCTTTTCTTTTTTTTTTTTATTCTTTGCGATATCAACATCGTATATACCAAAGCAATATAAACCAACCTCTCAACAACTATAGGTATACAATAATCCGCAATGGTATACAATACCATTATTAATTTATATTTATTGTAATTGCTAGAAGCAATTTTCGTTAATATTTATTTTATACAATTACATATTTGGTGTCAATATTATTTAAACATCAATTGAGTTTGAATCATTTTTTACCAATTTATCAACATCTTTAGTAATAATATTCTCTGCCCAGATTGCTATTTAATTTTCTTCTTCTTTTTCTTTTTTATTTACAATATCTTACTTATCTAAACATTCTACAAAGCTATATCTGATATTAGTGGTGGTAAATGTTGGGGTAAAAGTAAATGTTATATTAATAGTAATTCAGAATCAGCACCAGGTTCTATAAAAGACAAGATAAAATTAAATTTTCTAATGGTATTTCTGTTAAGAGTATAGTTGAAGCCATTCGGATAAACATATTAGTCATTTTTGTCTTATACATGTCTTGACGTTTGATATCAGGTTGAAGCAAACCATGAAGTAAATTATCTGGTTCAAGTAAATTATTCTCATGTGTTTTAAATATCCTCAATTAAATAAAATAACCTATTGACTATTTATTATATACATATATACACCGACGCTCAATAATTTAAGATCACCTAAGAAAAAATATATTAATTATTAGGAAATATACGTCATATAAGTCTTTTATACATCTCATTTAAAAGCTCTTGTGCTCATAACATGCACAAATAATTTATTATAAATAAATTTTTTCAGTTCGAAAAAAAAAATTTATTTTTTTGCGTTGAAAGTATTCTGAATTGATTCTATATCCAAAAAAGCAACTTTTTTTCCTCTGCCATTTCTTTGTAGAATGCATAGTATTCAAAGCATAATACACTTTAAAAAAATGGCATTTTTTCGTAAAAACAGCTATATCGTAGTTTAAAATAATTTTAAAATAACGTCTAAGGTCTTGTTTTAAAGTTTTTTAAATTTTCTTTCAAGTTACTTCGGATTTTTGCACACTGATAGACCTTTAAGGACAATGCGCTTCTTTAACAAGCAAAATGCGTTATTATACCTAAGAAGAAATCATTGACAGTATCAGAGCGCTCTCGTTTCAGACAAGCGCCCCGCGATCTCGTATTTATCAGCCCCTCTCTCGAGCTTAAGAGCGTATAGCTCTTAAGCCCCAGAACCAGGGTTGGTTTAGCGTTAATGTACGATCACAGTTCATGACTGTAACAGCGCCACCACGACTTGATTTTTAACTAACACACGAGTTCGAAATTAAAATTCGGATACTTTTATTGTAATTTAATATTGCAAAATAAAATATTTCTTTGATTTTTCCTAATACATATCTTTATTTGTTGAAAAAAATTTATTTTTCATTAATATAACGTTAAAATGATTTGGATTTAAATTTCGAACTCGAGTGTTAGTTAAAAATCAAGTCGCGGTGGCGCTGTTACTCGCTGTTACAGTCATGAATTGTGATCGTACATTAACGCTAAACCAACCCTGCCCAGAACACAGAAACATGTCAATGACGAGAGAGCGAATTTGTGCTTGTGAAGAATCTTTATTTCTTGTTTTTATTTAAAATTATTATTATTATAGAATAATATTATCGTGCCATAATATATGTATGTATGTGTGTATATAAATAAATAAATAAATATATATATATATATATATATACATACATATGTATATATTTATAAATGTATATATACATAAATTTTTTATGTTTATATTTTATAAACAAAAAATATTTGTATGCAATTAAAAGTATTTAAAGTAATTATAATAAAAAGTTGCGATTGTTTTATGAAATATATAAAGCGTTCGCAATTTTTTTCTATTACATTTATTTTAAATACTTTTAATTGCATGTAAAAATTGTTTATGTACATATCATTTTTTTATAAATTCATATTTTATAAATAAAAAATGTTAGCATACAATTAATAGTATTTAAAATAATTGTAATAGAAAATGGCGGATGTTTTATAAAATATATAAAGCATTCGCTACTTAATTAATTGTTCGATTCATAGTAAAAAGCCGAAGAAATCCTTATAGCTCTTGAAAACTTGGATAACGGCTTTCTTACACTGTAAGAAAAACGCCATCTAACGTAAGATGGCGGCGCTCCCGCTTAAGAGCTATACGCTCTTACAGCGAGAGAGGCGCACTCTTAGGATTCAGAAAGCGGCGTACACTGTCGTAAGACCGATGCGCATACGTTCAAGAGAAAATCGTGCTTAAAGGTCTATCAGTGCAGATACGTTAATTTTTAAATCTTATACAAACAGTCAAAGTCGTCCTAAAAATTTTTTTAAATTTCAAGATTTTAAATATGCATAAAAGAGAGTTTACGTATCGCAAACAAAATTTGTATATAACACTTTGAAAGAGTACTACAAAAGCTTTTAAATGAGATGTATAAAAAGTCTTTTATGTTATATAGTTCTTCAGATATGAAACTTTAAAAATTATCAACTCTCTAATTCAAACGAGAAGCACCTTAACGTTTTTGTACACGGAGAGACTTTTGCCTCAATAAACTTGATGCGCGTCCTCACTAGAAAAAGTGATGCCTTCTGCTACGTAAATCATATGTATTGCCTTACATTTTATAATGCATGCATCACTTTTTTTCGTGCATTAATCGTAAAACACAGCGCAAGGTGGCACCGCATCGATATTTATCTTGCATATTCCAAAAATATTGTGCATGCGCGCCACCTTGTAGAGCGTTTCTAAAACGCACTATCTTTTATAGTGCAAAAGTCTCTCGGTGTATTCGTACCTTAGTTATGAAGTAAATAAGTATCTCGTTCTAAAATTGGTTGATTTAGTATTTTTTAATTTTTTCTGGCCATTCTTCATTTTCTTCTAAATTTGTCCAAATTATTGGCGCCTTTATAATGTCCTCTGCAGATACTAAAAATATTAATTTTTATTAATTAATCTTTGTGAAATTCGTAGAGTGAAAAGCTTAAATTATTATATATTCATACTGTAAATAAAAGACTAACCTTTAGACTTTTTTGAATTTGGTCCTATACAGTTTAGAGAGTACTGTCGTTTCTTATAATATGCTCTTGTGATATATATACTTTCTGAAAAATAAGGTGAATAACATGCTTTACCATAAATAAATCAAAATGATGTAAAAGATTTTATGTCGCAGCAGGTCTTTTCGGTATAGTATGTATAAAGTATGCTATATTTGTATTGAAATGTCATATGTTCTTGCTCACACCTTAACGTTATTGATATTTAATATATCACACTTCACATTTTAATACTCCCTCAGAGATTATTGATAGCTCTATACTTTCTAATGGGGTATTGAATTATATATATATACAATTAAATATCGTTTAGGTTTACCGTATGACCGATCACCGTAGATTAGTGAAACCAAAACAATGTGATTAGATATGTCAATGCTCATACAAATTTATGTCCAAATCTCTGAATTATTATTTCAATTGTTTTTATTTTAATTTCAAGATAAATATTATTATTAATTTATTTTTAATAAAGTAAACTGAAACATGAGACTTTTTAAAATTAAAAAGTAAGTGGACACTGTGCGCGAACCCCGTTCCTCGAGATCTCCAGGCACGAGCTCTGACCACTGAGCTAATGCCGCACAGCTATATACAAGTTAAAATCATACATATAAGGCTCTTCGCCGGTATAGTAGAAATCTATGTACAAATATAACATGTGGATGGAAATCCACCATGTTACAAAACATTAATTTCTAAACAATATTTGTGAAGTTCTTAATACGATCTGCGGCGACATAAAATTACCTACGTAATTTGGGCGAACGAATGATTCTGATCCCGCAGGTCCGAGTAAGGGTTTGTCGCTAGAGCGGCAGTCAGTCTCACTCACGACCAACTGCTACTCATGTACTAATTTAAAATATTTTAATATCAGTATTTAATAAATAAAAATATTACCATAGCCTTCTGGGATTGATGATGTATTGTTTTCTTCCTTGAAGAAACTTGTTTCTTCAAGGAATTTTTGATGATCCCATCGTTTCAAATCAAATTGATTCCAGGCTTCTTCAATTAACAAATTTTTTTCAATCATAATTTCTGATTTCTCGCTGCTATGCATAACTCCTGCACTGATTCGTTTCAATGCAATCCAATTTAATTGTTGTAATTCAACTAATCCTTCTGTTTTATAATAAAGTATACTTGTAAAAACAACGTGAGCGTACCACACGTGTATTTAAGAAAAAATCATTGAATAATTCTAATAACTTTTATTTTCATAATTGAAAACTTCTAAGAAAAAGGACGTATCTTAAAAATTCACATTTCGACTAAATTTAAATATTATAACAAATAGATTATGACGTAATTGATCACTTGAAATGTTAAATGAAATAGAGCATAGCTCGAAAAAAATCTTTTTTCATATCGTGTAAAATATAACTAAAATATTTTATTTTTAATATTTATACTGTAAATACAATAATGTGTTATTATAATTAATTAACATTAAGAAACATGAATAAAAAACGATGTGCCTTTTTTCAAGATATGCTCTTTTTCCTTAGAAGTTTTCAATTATAATGTTACTATCCCACAAAGAAAGCATTGCATCGATAACAAAATTATTTTTATATTTTTTCAATGATTTGTGTATATTTGTACTCAAGGAGGCGAAAAAAGTATTTTCCAGAAAATGACTGGATGTATACGTGTTTGTATTCATTAAGAAAATTAGATCTCGACAACTAGTCGATGTATTTGCTTCAAATTTTGCAGAGAATTTATTTTTTTGTCTAGTTTGGGAGAAGCTATTTATAATTGTCTTAGCGTATTTTTTTTAGGGCAATTTTAAGAATTTAAAAAAAAATTTAATTTTTCATTATTTTTGTATTTTTTGTAAACTACTCTTGATGAATGTTCTTATAAATTTTTAAAATTGAATATTTATCATAATTTTATCGTAGGCATTTTGAAATTTAAAAAAATGTATTTATTTAGCTTTATAGATCTTGAAAAGTACTCGATAAATTTGTTTCAAATTTTACATACAATTTATTATTTTGATTAACTAGTGTAGAAGCTATAGTAAATTGATTTTCTTAGCGTACTTTTAATTTTCAGTAAAATTGTAATACTTACCAAGGAATCGCTCTATTGATGCATGCGACCCAACTTGATTTTTTAAATCTCTGTGATAGGACTCTATTAAATTGTTTGTTCGATCTTTTAGACGGTAGACAGAAATATCACTTGGAGTCTCTCTACAGAGCCACTGATTTTTAAAATAATTTAAGAAAGCTTCAATACGAAGGTTATTTGGATACATCAGTCTCGTTTCATTAACAAGCTGTTGGAAGGCTATTTCGATCTCAGTACTCGGAAGCAGAGCCAAGCACATAAACTTTTTTATTAGCTTATGTGACCGAGGGTTATGTGTTTTATTATTATTGTTTTGAGCAATTTGATACTTTACAGCATTTCGCATAATAGCCTGTATGGATTGCAATAATTTTTTAATAATAAGCTTCAATGTAGAATGTCAAAAAAAAATTTTTTAAGTACAGTTTTTTATACTTAATAAGTTAAAAGACCCCAAAACGCGACACAATACATGATAAAAAATAATTAAGTTAATTACTGCAAATATATGAAAAGAAATAACAATCAAAAAATTACTTTATTTAAATTATATATTTTTTCAATATAAAATCATCAAATTTATTTATTTTATTATAAACAAACTTATTATTGAAACCAGAGTGCTTACTTGGCAAAAATGAAACCAGCAAGCATAAGTTTTTATATTTGGGAATTCATTTTTTGCTGCGTTTCTCAAAGCTTGTTCGTAATCAGACATCATAGAGTCTGGCTCAAAATTAGAAAGTTCTGATTTGATGTGTTTCCAAATACTTTCGTACGAACCTGTCGTTCGGTTGAACATTAAAATCCATATTAATGGTACAGCCTACAATAATCGAAACAAAAATATTTTATAATTCATGCAATAATACTATACACCGATAAAAAATATATTAGCCATTACTAAAATAACAAAAAATAGAAAGCTATATTAATACAGCTAAATTTTTTTAGTAACTAGCTGATTCCATTTCAAATCAAACAGTCAGTATACACTCAACTCACTAATCACTGTGCTAATGGAGTATGTTATTCTACTCTATAAATAAGGCGATACGTATTTTTTTATTTTGCTGAATTACCAAAATTACATCAGATATGCACATTTGAAAATTGCATACAAAAACTAATTGTTCAAACTTTAAATTCTGACAATAACTTTAGAGTATCGCTATCATTTTACCAATTTTCAATGAATTTAGGTAAATCTTTTATTGTTTTATTTCATTTTGAGCATTCTTTAATCCAGTGCAAGAAATTTTAAAAAAGACTAAGATATATGCATTTTGTCAAAAAATGCACTTTTTATCACATGCATTTTTCTCGAAAAGGCCATTTTTTTCTTAAATTTTTGTCGCTGGTAGAGGATTGAAATACCTATCTAATGGTACCTGTTTGATCCCGTACTTTTTGGTTTGAAGCAAGAAAAAAAAATTTCAAATTTTATTGATGATAAATGTTTTTATATACATTTGGAAGTCTTGAGCAGTCTACATTATAATGCTGTTGTATGCTTCGCTCATTATTTGTATACATTTGTATTTATGTATATACCATCAATAGTGTATATATATATATATATATATATATATATATATATATATATATATATATGAAAATAAGGAATATAAAAATAAATACTTTTAAATGAAAAAAAAATTCTATTCGTGTACATCTATATTATGTATGTTTCGATGTACAGATAATGAAAGGCAAACTCGCGGATAAATACATCCCTTGCAAAAAAAATTACCATCGCTGAGGCATTGCAAATACTTTCGCTGAAGCATCGCCGATACTTTAGCCGAACTATCGCCGATACATCGCAGATACTTTGTGCGTAATATCGTAAATACTTTCGGCGAACCATCGCGAATCCATCGCCGAGCTATGTCCATATCTCCGCGAAATTGTATATTATTTCGACAATATTTCTCCACGGGGCTAATCCCAGATATTGCGCATACATCGCAAAATTTTTAAATTTTACATTTTTCTATAACAATTTTTTTTTTCAATATATTGGCAAATCATTTGCGAACCATTGCCGATACATCTACAAAATTAGTAAAAAAATATTAAATTTTAAAATTTTGCGATGTATGCGCAATATATGTGCGATATCTGGGATTAGCCCCGTGGAGAAATATTGGATAAATAATACCGTGAAGGACGTAATTTCTGATCACCTAAGAGGTATTTCTGATCACATATTTACATGTAAAAAAGTAAAAGTATATTTCTTTTTCACACAAACGAAGCATTTCTTATGCTCAATCTACTTTTCCTTATAAATTAAAAAAAGATTTTTCCTACTAGAATCTTAAAGATTATGATTTATAATAAATAATGATCAGAAATTACGCCCTGATCAGGAACTACGTCCTTTACGGTATACTATTTCGCGGAGATATGGACATAGCTCGGCAATGGATTCGCGATGGTTCGCCGAAAGTATTTGCGATAATTCGCACAAAGTATCTGCGATGTATCGGCGATAGTAATTTTTTTTGCGCGGGATCATATAACGAAAACAGCATATTAGAACTGTTATATAGAAGTTGGTTTTAATTATAACTGCTTTGAAAGGTACTTCTCGGGCTTGTGAAAAAGTAAAATAAAATGTGCAATTATGATGTCCGAAATTAATTCTTCTAAGAATATTTGATATCCCGATTTTTTTAAAATCTTAAAGAATGTAATTTATAAGAGCAGTAATTTAGGTTTTAGACTGTTGGAAGATTTAGCTATTAATTTGACATGACTTTATCCAGATTTGAAGATACTAAAAATTGTCATGAACACGCATAAAAAAATCATACATCTGAAAAGTAAATCACTGAAGTTTTAACACGGAAAAGATGATTATTATTACATAGACACCGAAAGAATACAGAAATTAAACGAGAGTATTAATACATTTTAGCTGAATGCGTCTTACCCTTAAAAAGAACTGTAATACCAAAATCATTGGATAAATAACTAAATTTCTATTTTTACTGCAATCTGTTATCAAGGAGAGATAACGCAAATTTTGTGATCATTAGTAACAATAAAAAGCATAATATTGCATATGCGCTGCTAGCAATAAATAAAATTATTGATTTTATGAAAAATGATTTTTTAGTTACTAAAGACATTATTATAAGATGGAGCTCCAATCCAATTTAAAAATTATTTATAGCTACATGAATTATAACTTTCCTCTTATGAAATAAAATGGTTATTTTCTGCGACTGGTCATGAGAAAAAAGCCGTTGATAGTATAGGTGGGCTTTTAAAGCATTATGATACTTCACGCAACTTAAAAAGAGTTAATGAAGAATCGATACAAAATATTGACGATTAAATAAATTAGGTTAAAGATTACACTAATGCAATAAAAATCATTTTATTACCAATAAATAAGATTGAAAAATTTAGAAAAGAGAAAAATATTTTATGGAGTGTAGTTTCTAAATATAATGAAATCCAAAATAGTCTTACGTGGTTAATAGTATATTACGTAACAAGTGCGTGAAATATGCGATTCTCACACGAGCCGAGTTTGTCGCCTGAGCGAAGCGAGGGCGACAAAAAACAGTGGAGTGGTCCCACATCGTACACGTGTTGCATATACTATTTAAGACACTGTGAGCGAAACACAGGCAATCGAAACAACATTTTTACTATTGCAAGAAGCTATGAGTTTTGTTTAGCACCTGAGCGAAGCGAAGGTGACAATAAACGAGTAAATAACATATTATAAATATAAATACTCATAAAAATTCATACTACAAAAAAATACATATAAAAAAATCTATAAAAATATAAATATTACAAAAAATATATATTACAAAATAGTACAAACAATTAATTTTTTTTTTTATTTATTTATAAAATTGACTGTAAAATTATTGAATTTATATTTAACGTTATCAATTAAATTATTAAGGATCTGGTTTGATTTAATATTATTTGAATCTTGAAGTTAAATCGGATCCGGAACTTTTGGTATTAAAGATTCTTTTAGATTTTTTTTATTTTTAAAAATATATACTATTACAATAGCAAAATGTTTTGTTTAGTTTTTTCATGTTTGTATATAAGGAAAAAAAAACTTGCACGCATGAAGTCTGCGCCAAGCGAAAAAGAATGACAAATAGTCGTAAAATTTTTCGTGCACTGCAGTGCGTAAAAGACTGCTTCGCATTATGAATAGAGGCACAAAAAAAACTGTTTCGCACACGGGTGTCTTAAAAAACAACTTAGGAATTAAAATCACATGTATTAATTGGCAGACATGCACTCACTGAAGTGAAAGACATTAAAAAAAAGTCAAACGTCGTAAGGCTACACTTAATACTAAGAATAATAAATGCAAGAATAAAAAAAAGTAATTATCCATAATTATTTTTTAACGCATCCCAACAGTAAGAGGCAAGGGAAAATTACTTTAACACCCTGAAGAGAACAGAGTCTTTCTACGTCCGCGTCATTATTCCTGGGTAGTTCTAAAAAAAAGATAGTGTTCAAATGTTGATTGCTTAAGACTTCCAAATGTATATACAAGCATTTTTCACCAATAAAATTTGTGAATTTTTCTCTGGCTCCAAACAAATAAGTACGGGATCAAACCGGTACCATTTGATCCTTTTCGAGAAAAATGCATGTACATAAGTGATTTTTTGGCAAAATGCATATATCTTAGTCATTTTTAAATTTCTTACACTGGATTAAAGAAGGCTCAAAATGAAATAAAACAATAAAAGGTTTACCTTAATTCATTGAAAATTGGTAAAACGATAGCCCTCTAAAGTTATTGTCATAATTTTCAGTTTGAACAATTAGTTTTTGTATGCGATTTTCAAATGTGCATATCTGATGCAATTTTGATATTCCAGCAAAATAAAAAAATACATATATCCTTATTTTTAGAGTAGAATAACATATTCCATTAGCGCAGTGATTGGTGAGTTGAGTGTGTACTGATTGTTCGATTTGAAATGAAATCAGCCAACTATATCATGTTTAAAATAGTACTTACGTAACCATTTATTTTGCTCATAATCGTCAACAATTGTTCACAACCCTTAACATTTGGTCGAGCATCAAATGTACCATCTATATGGATTTGATGATAATCTTTTACTGTTTTCAAAAACTGTAAGTCGTAAATGACTATATGAAATTTTCCTTTGTTCGATGTTTCTTGTCCTTCAATAGCAACTATTTTTAAATAATACTTTTTATCATCAAATTCATATTCTATTTTTTGGCCATTTAAAGTCTGCGCCACATCAGGTAAACTTTTTTTGTTTTTACATTCTTTTAATTTGGGAACCTTGTAGTAGATAATTAGAAAAATTTAATAATTATAAGATTTTCAATAGACTTTATTTTAAAAAATTTTTTAATTTAACTTTATTTATGAATATTTGTGTTGATTTATTAAAATGCAAGGCATGATACACTGACAGAAATGTTAACTAGAGGCAAACGGAATATTCTTCATTCTAGTATAAATATATTTATTTTTGGAAATCTACTTGAAATCTGCTTGATTAACATAATATTTTTGCAGCAAAAAATGTAATACTGATTCAAACATTTAGTTACTTGCATCTAATGGATTAAGTTATCCATCTAAATGATCAATCAATAAGGAGTCATTCACTTACTGTGAGATACTTTTTCTGTCAGTGTACACTAAACATAAGATATTTTTTGAAAAAAAAATAGTATATTGTGTAACGAGTAAGGTTTAGTTGACTATTGCGCCAGCTTGCCCTCGTGCGCAATAGTCAGCTAAACTCAGGCTGAGATCCACATACTATTTTTTCTCATAAGTGCTGAGGGGCTATTCAAGTAGCGATACATATGTATGTATCGCGACGATATGTATGGGGAAGAGAATAAAAAGTATGCGCGCGCATACATACAGCGTGATACATACATATGTATCACTGCTTGAATAGCCCCTCAGGGTGTAAGAGAGATAGAGTGACATGTTAGGGCGCGGAAAGGGGGTTGGGGGGCGAAAGCCCCATTTAAAAAATTAATATGTAAAAAAAAAAAAAACATTTCATATAAATATTATTTTTTGCATCGCTAACAACTTTCATCAAGAAGCTAGCACACAAATGACTCGTACATAGAAACTCGTGCACGTTCTAGCGTGTTTTGTTTCCTTTCGGTATAGCATTCTCTTACTCTCTCTCTCTCTCTCTCATATCTGTCGTACGACTGACTTGTAAACACGTTCTGGCGTGTCTTGTTTTCTTTCGATAAACCATTCTCTTTCTCTCTCTCTCTTCTATCATCTTCGCCCGCGCGACGCTACTTCTGCATATACAAACAAAATCGTGGTTTTCTTTTTTTCATTAATTAACGGATTTGCGTGACGTTATTTTTTATAACCTAACGCTTTTTACTCAAACACACGCTTCAAAGACAAAACACACGCGACGCGCGCTATTAGCTACTTACCACCCCGAAAACGCATGCGCAATAGGCCACTTACCCAGCACGCATGAGAAATAGTATATTTATCTACGAGGGCAGAAATTAGATCTTTCTGCTGTGCGTAGAATTGTCTCTCGAGGCGAAGCCGAGAGAGACCAAACACGGCAGAGTTGATCTAATTTATGTCTGAGTGGATAATACTACTTTTCTTCATAGCTAGCCGAAAATTCGCCACACTAATTAATAATAAATCTAAAAAAATGTCACGCGTGTGGATATACTAGCTGACGACAGCGCGCGACCATGAATTTTCTTTCTGATTTGCTCACGCGCCATCTGCGGGCCAGCTCTGAACAAAATTCAAAGGCACGCATCGCGTCTCGATTCAAATACACTTTAAAAATCACGAATGATAAATCTAAGGGTTTACCGAAAATACAAATGATAAATCTAAATGTATATTAATGATAAATCTAAAAACAAATACAAATGATAAATCTAAAAACAAATACAAATGATAAATTTAAAAATAAATACAAATGATATATTTAAAAAATAATACGAATTATGAACCTAAAAATTAATACGAATTATGATTCTAAAAATAAATACGAATTATGAATCTAAAAATAAATACAAATGATAAATCTTAAAAAAAATAAAAATGATAAATATAAAAATTTATCAAAAAATATGAATAATAAATCTAAAAAATTAAACACTAAAAAATGCAAAATGACACATTATACTCAAAAAATGTAACCTATGAAACGCTATTAAACGAATGATAATTCTAAATATTCATCAAAAATATGAATTATAAATATAAATTATTAAATGCAACTAAGAACAATTGCGAATGATAAATCTAAAAAAATACGAATTATGAATTAAAAAGCAATTGCAAATGATAGATCTAAAAAAATACGAATTATGAATCAAAAAACTTAATGTATTTCATAACGATGTATTACGTATAAAAATTAACAAATACACACACACGCATATAACACAGCATCAACATAAACAACCGACAAGAAAAGTATTAAAAAGACTCATGTGATTCTAAAATGTAAATACACTGTGTGTATTTACATTTTAAATTCATGTTTAAGAACTTCGAGTAAGGTTATAACAGCAACAGCTGTTGCTATTAGCCTAGACGGCGCCAGCGTCTGGCGGCCATTGAAAGTTTTCTGCATTGGGTCGTCAGTGCTGCGTTAGTTACGATAGATGTCGTCTCACCCAGCAGAAATTCTAAGTTTCTCTACCTGTTGATCTAGCAGAATCACGAATTTTCGGCTAAGATATGAAGAAAAAAATATTTACTTAAGAGGATATCGTAGTTCTGCTCCTCCTAATAAAATTTCTATTCAAAGTTTATGAGTAAACAGTGCGTCAAATAAAATTCTTTCACTTTAATAAAATAATTTCTAATATTAATCCTTAGCGCGGACAAGTCAAGAAATTTACCAAAATACTATACATAAAAAGTTTTAAATAAACTTTCGATGTATACTATTTTGAGTTTAGGTTCATCGAGCTTGATATCTAATTTTCATTCAAAGTTTATAATAAAATAACAAACTTAAATGAGATTTTAATTTAACAAAAATTATTGTAATAATATAGTTTTGGCACGGACAAGTCATTATATTTGTCCAAATAGTGAATTTAAAAGATATCAGTAAGATAAAAAAAAAGCAAAAATCGATTCCAACAACTACAACATAATGTTAATGAAAATTCATTCAAGCAACACTACACGTTGCATATGCTTTATTAACAAACACACTGGCAACCTCTATAAATAAAAAAAAATTAATTTTCATAAAGTTTTTAATAGAAATACACTGATAGAAATGTTATCTAGGGGCAAACGGAATATACTTTTTTCTAGTGTAAATATACTGTCAAAAATGTCATGAAATTTAATGTAGTAAAAGTAAAATGATTTAAGGTATTGCAGTAAATATATTGTAGAATACATAAAATTTACTGCAATTTGCATCAAAATTAATAAATTTTACATTAATTACGCTGCAAAAAACGAAAATTTTAATGTTAATGTGCATGATTTTCATTTAATGTACTTGCTTGAAATTTGCTTTCATTACATGTGATGGAAGCAAATGACATTATTAACAGTGTATATTTGTTTTACGTCCTAGCGGGAATGCACTTGATGGAAACATAATTTCTTTACAGCAAAACATGTAAGATTGATTTAAACATTTATTTACTTGTGTCTAATGGATTTTGATTTCCATCTAAAAGATTAATCAATAAGGAGTCATCCATTTGTTATGAGATACCTTTTCTGTCAGTGTAGTTATATAAAACTATAAAAATAAATAATTTTGTACTTAACATACATTCATTAGATTTACAGTTTAATTAAAAAAAATATTATAAACTTATTCAACTTTTAAACATTATGTATAAATCTCATAACGATTAACATTACGTACTTGGAGTCGTTTCACCGATTTGTATCTTGTAATCTGACGCTTGAAAGACTTGTAACTAAAGTTGTGAGCTACATCGGCATTACTGTAATATTTTAATTTAAAATAAGTATAAAAATCAAATTATTATAAACAGGATAAACTATGAAAAGTTTTTTAAATATTTAATACTTTAATGTTACGGCGTTATAGACATCTTTTGGCCGTGATTTTATCATTGCAGGGTGGCTCAATACATTTTTATTTCCTTTCTTATTTCTTTTTCCTTTTCATAAGATCACATGAATGCTCCCCTGTTATGTTGTACTCTTTGTTTTTCAAAGTGACTCTTGCTTTACAGCCATTTCTTTTATAATTGCATTGGTAATAGCTATATATAAATATTTGAAATTTATTTATTGAAACTTATTTTTTAAAACTTATTGCTTTTTCTCATTATATTTATAAGCATATACGACTAACTAGGAGAGGACCCTTTGTTTGGGTCACGGATCTTACTGTAACTTGCGGATATGTTTTTATACATAAAATTATGAAAACAATTATGTAGAAAACCAGAATTTCAGACCCTAACGCTCAATATTTCACTAGTTATAAGCAATTAGAAAATCACTAAAAAAGTTACTAGATTTTCAAATGCTTATAGCTCTTCAGTATTAACAGTTAGAAGCTTCAAATGAAAGCTGACCTTAAATCATTTCGAAATAGTACTTATACCATGCAAAAATATTATTTTTTTCTAGAGTTATGGAGCTATGAAAATTAGACAGAATGTTAAGATTAATTATTAATTAACGTTGTAAAGAGGAAATCCATGTCCAATTTTTCATGGCTCTATAACTCTAGATAAAAATAATATTTTTGTATGTATAAATACTATTTCGAAAAGATTAAGGTCAGCTTTATTTGAAAATGGTTTGAAGCTTTTGTTAATGCTGAAGAGCTATAATTTGAAAATATAGTAACTTTTTAGCGATTTTCTCTGATTGCTTATAAATAGGGAAATATTGAGCCTCACGGTCTGAAATTCTGGTTTTATCCATATTTTGATACTTAGAAACTTATCCCAAAGTTTGAACAAAATCCGTGATCCGGAGGCATGGGCCTCTCCTAGTGAGTGAAGCAAAGCATAGTAAGGGGCGTAAATTGCCAAGGGAAAGATAAACTTCACTTTCGTGTTGCATATTTTACTTTATTCCTACTCCAATCGTAGCCACTTTATTAATTGCAAAAAAAACGGTCTCAATTGAATTATATTTATTGTTATAAATAAAACCTATCAAGCATTAAGTTATAAGTAAGTGTAATGTATTTGAATTTGTATTTTTAAAGTTTTATATTTTTTTATTAAATATTTTAATAGATATTGTCAATTCAATAATCACGTATTGTAAATATTAAATGAAAATGTCAAATAAATGTTTTTAAGAAAAAATATCTTTTGTAACACTGTGTGTCTAAAATCCACTCTCTGTGCACGCTTCTTCGGGGCGCAAGTAGCTTATTCTGGCAGGTTTTACACAATAGCTTATTCTGGCACGTCTTACACAATTGTTTATTATATATAGTAGTGCGTAGTGCGCGCGCATTTTAATACTATATTGTACGATTACTATATTTCAATTTTTAAGAATGAGCAAATAATAGCGAGATTTTTTTAATTCTTTAGAATAGAACCATACTATACGTATATATAGTATGTGTATGTATTCAGCTGCTATGTTGCGTATACTCTAGAACTAACAGTATAAAACCACTAACACAAACTTAACCTCATCATCACAATACAGTTTGAATGTCCGTAATGATACAGTCTTTACTGTGATGATACTGCGCAAATTTTTGGAATAGAATACATTTTTGAATATGAAAATAGGTTGATTGGTGAAATTCACATTCAATAATATCTATTATTATTTCATTCTTAAGAACCTAGTTCTGTTAAATAATTCAAAACACAGTTTTGTTTATTAATTGAATTATAACTTATTTTTACATAGAACTCACTTTTGTTTATGAAATATTCGTCATTATTATTAAAAAATCATTATCAATATTTATGATTATTATTTGAAAATCTACTTCTGTTTAGTAATTTAAAATATAGTTTTGTTTATCAATTGAATTATAACTTATTTTTACATAAAATTCTTTTTTATTTATGCATCTTAAATATTCATGATTGGATGGCGAATTTCATACACACGAGCTACAAAATAGTATATGATACTGGTGTTTGAAATGGCATATTCTGTCACGGCGATATCGACCTCGTTTCACTCGGTCGATAACTCTGCCGTGTCAAAATACGCCATTTTAAACAGTTGTATCATATATACTATTTTTATATAAATTACTTTGAAAATATAATAATATAATTTTTTTAAACTATGAATATTTATATAAATTTATTATTTTTAAAATTTATTTCATAATTTTTGAGAAATGTTAAACTTACGACAGATGATTTATACACTATGTTTTTCTATGACAATTTATAATCTATGTTTGTTCTGTTTCATCCCATGTTCCCTTTATTCGTTACTATATTCGCGTCTTGTATTTTTTAAATTTCGTTTTTCTTCTTTTACTATTTCCTGATGTCCCGATGAAAATAATTACTCAGCTTTCATTTAAAAAAATAAGAATTATATAATAAGTATATCATAGTTTATATTTAATCTTTTAATTATTTATTTAAATGTCTATTGATGATAGTATTGAAGAATTTTCACCTAAAAGTC